>FAPP01005392.1:0-101478 GCA_001485965.1 Heliconius ismenius | reverse complement strand
GGATTATCCGGTGTCTCGTCTGGATTTTCATCTGGATTATCCGGTTTAGGATTAGGATCTGGATTAGGATCTGGCTCAGTCAAGCCCCCTGTTCCTCCAGCTTTTTGTTCAACTGTTTGACGTTGACTATATGGTGTCAAATGATGACTGTCCTCAGGTTGACCATCTGCTACTTTTACGGTAAATAAAGCAGGTCTATTGATTGGTTGTGTCAGTGTAATATTAAACGTAAAAGTTGCTAGTTTGTTGTGGAATACAAGTGAAGCTGGATCGTGTTCGATCTTCAACGCTGGATCAACGTTTTCAAATTGGACAACAGACTGTAAAATCGGTTGAATATCCCCTGAATAAGTCACCAGTGCCTTCACCGTGATCGTCTCTCCTAGTTTAAGTCTCATAATACCAGAGTTTGCTGAAACATGCTCTTCTAAAAATTTGATTTGATTCACATTTGCCCAGACGGAATGAGAAGCTAGTTGAGCGACATCATTGCTAGGTTGTTCATCTGTCTGTGCAGCTTCGACTGATACAGAAACACTACTCAGTAAAACTGAAGCAAAGAGAAGACTTAAATATTTCATGAGAATTCCTCCTATTTAATATCATTATCATGTTAAACATAAGATAATATAGATTGAGACGGAAGATTTACTGTTTTTTTGTTGAAAATAAAGAAATTTTCAGTAAAATTTTCAACCGGAGGAATTTCAATGCAAACACAAGAAGCAATCAAAAAGTTTTTATTAAAGAAGAAAAATGTAACAAAGCTTGAGATTTTTCTTTTTTTAACAGAGCATCAGTTCTTTATCACCACGCACTATCTAGCCGACCATTTTAAGATGTCTGATTCAAATTTTCTTTTATATCTTCATGAAATCGAACAGGACTTCCATGCTTTGGGCATAAATAATCTGGAAGTAGTGAAAAACAAAAAGTTTGTCAAAATTTCTTTGAACGATGCTGACCTTGCGAAGTGTTATTACGAATTATTTGGTAAATATTGTTTTGAATCAACTAATTTTCAAATCATCGCTGCCTTACTTCGACAAAAAGTCAACTCAATGGTCACGATCAGCCAAATGACAAATTACAGCCCTTCATATCTCTATTCTAAAATGAAAGCAATCAACCAATTTTTAGCTCTATATGGAATCTCCTTCAAGTTTTCAAGTAAAGGAAAAAAAATAATCACTGGTAGTGAAGTTCAAATCCAATATTGTTTTCTAGATGTTTATTGGACGATTTTTGCTAATACGTCCCTTCCCTATCACAAGGAAGAGCCAAAAAAAATCGATTACACTCTTCATGTCTTCTTCAAGAAAGAGTTATTGGATGGGATGAATGGTGGCGTCTTGGATAAGTTGTATCTTCTTTTAAAACTTTGCCAGGATAATTTTCCCATGACTTCTTTAGAAAATGTTCAAAAAGAATTAAGTCAGTTTAAGTATATTGATCTTCTAATTGAACCTGATGTGGATATTTTAAATCCTGATTTACCGATTTGTCGGGAACAACGAATCATACTCAATTTATTAGCACGCCTAACGATTTCTCAATTGGATAGTGAAGAACAAAGTTTGACGCACTATCAAAGACTGTTAGCGATCGATTTTCCTTATTTGATTTATTCCAAGAACTTAGTCGAAACATTCAGTCAGCATTTCGCTTTAGAGCTACCTGAAAAACAAAAAAAGTTATATGCACTGTCCTTTACGATCAATAAACTTCACAATACCTTTTTGGATAGCGAACAGCCGAATACACCTTTACCAACTTTTTTGCTTTATAAGGATCAGAAAAACTATGAACACTTAAGAACCGTGGTCGCTGAATTTTATGAGAACTTCCGGCAAGAAAATTGGCATTACTTACCAGATTTTCTAGAAAAAGAAAATATTTCATGGGTAGTCGAAGAATTACTACATTTCTACGACCGATTCAAAAAGCAACCGCCGATCATTATCGGTGTGAATCACACGAAAGACTTTTATATCAGCAAAGATTTAATTGTTAAAATTGAACAAATCTTTTCAAAAGAAGCGATCGTCATCCAACGTTACTATATGGAGCGTTGCGATATCGTCATTAGTGATTGTCCACTAAACCAGCTACCCGAGCGTATCAAAAAGATTTATTTGTTAAACGGCATCGTTCGTCCAGATGATTGGAAAAAGATGATTGCTCAATTAGCTACCTATATTTTTGAGATTAAACAAGAACGTGACTACGCTGATTTTGATTGATCATCACAGAAACAATTAGCTCAGTATCCTGTAGCGTTCTTACTATCTATCCCCCTGTTCACTGAACTTTCATGAGACTTGACACTATAGCTATTCTTTTCGAACAGTTCATTATATAATAATGGAAAAAGGAGCTTCTTTATGACTGAACATCGAATTTTTACTATGCCCTTTTCTTCTGTCTATCCTCTTTATCTAAAAAAAGCAGAACGAAAAAATCGTACAAAAGAGGAAGTTGACCAAATCGTTTATTGGTTGACCGGCTATAAACAAGCTGAATTAGAGGAACAGATCAAACTGGAAAAGGACTTCAAAACTTTCTTTGCTGAGGCACCGAGATTGAATCCTGACCGTAAATTGATCACTGGCGTCATTTGTGGTGTTAGAGTAGAAAATATTGAAGAGCCATTGATGCAAGAAATTCGTTATTTGGATAAGTTGATCGATGAGTTAGCTAAAGGAAAGAAAATAGAAAAAATTCTAAGAAAATAATGGAATCACTAGTTTTTAGTTGGTTTAAACAACAATAACCGTTAAAATAAAAAAAAGGAGGTTATAATAATGTATGAACTTATTCGAAGTAATTTTCAAAGATATGCTATTTTACGAGCAGCTATTTATATCATTGCTGGTATCGCCATAGTCATCAATCCAACTGCCGTATTTAATTTTGTCGGCTATCTTATCACTGCTTATTTTGTTTTATTAGGTCTGATCAATTTATTTGAAGCCTATAAAAACAAGCAAAAAACGGGTGCTTGGGGATTTGGACTTTTCAGCGCAATTGCTTTTCTGATTTTCGGACTGATCGTGTTCTTATTTGCATCAGCAATCGTTTCGATCTTGCCAATTCTTTTAGGCTTGATGATTTTAGCAAATGGCGCATTTCAATTGTTCATCAGTTTGAATACAAAATCAAAAGGATGGTCATTATACAGCGTGATTTTACTGATTGGCGGATTGATTTTACTATTTAATCCATTCCAAAGCTTGATGGTACTTTTCCAAATCTTTGGCGGTATCTTGATCTTTATGGGGATTTCTGAAATCATCAACTACTTTAAAGTAAGAAATATGTATGTCAATTGATTAGTTATTTAAATTCGAGGTTGGGCTTAATTGCCTAGCCTTTTTTGTCCTGCGCTTTCATATATCCATACAATGGACGATACTATATAAATAACGTTATTTATGTTATCCTGTTTAGTAGGTCATTTGACACGAATAAAATAAATTCTTTTTTGAGAAAGGAAGGATGAAAAGAATGGAATTTATAGGTATTCTCTGTTTGATCTTGTTAGCGACAACCATTGGCTCTCACCTTTCACGGAGGTTTGGTGTACCTGCGGTGATCGGTCAACTACTCGTCGGCGTCTTGCTTGGTGGTGCGGGTCTGGGATGGGTGCATCCAAATATTCTCGTCCACGATTTTTCAGAAATAGGTGTCATTTTATTGATGTTTTTAGCTGGACTGGAAAGCGATCTTTCTCTTTTGAAAAAATACTTTCGACCAGGAATGTTCGTTGCTTTATTAGGGATCATACTCCCCGTATTATTTGGTTGGTTGACGGGTGAAATTTTCCAAGTCACAAGGAATGAAGCTATCTTCTTTGGAATCATCCTCGCAGCAACTTCTGTTAGTATCTCTGTTGAGGTATTGAAAGAACTTCATGTAGTCAACACAAAAGAAGGTTCGACTATCTTAGGTGCTTCAGTAGTTGATGACATTCTTGTCGTGTTGGTGTTAAGTTTCAGCTTATCATTTTTGACAGGAGAATCTGGTAGCAGCCTCCCTTTACCGCTTCTTTTATTGGAGCAAGTGATCTACTTTATTTTTATATTTTTATTAGTCAAATGGATTGCCCCATTTTTGATGTCACTAGCTGGAAAAATCTATGCCAACTCTGCGATTATCATTGTTTCCTTGGTTTTATGTCTAGGTATGTCCTACATCGCTGATTTGATCGGACTAAGTTCAGTTATTGGTGCATTTTTTGCAGGAATCGCGGTGAGTCAAACATCGGTCAAAGAAGAAGTGTATCATAATGTCGAGGCATTAGGTTATGCCGTATTTATTCCAGTCTTTTTTGTCAGTGTTGGACTAGAAGTCGATTTCTCTAACTTTGGAGAACAATTGATTTTTATCTTGATCCTAACAACTGTTGCCGTCTTGACTAAACTTGGTGGTGGTTATCTAGGGGCGAAAGTAGCCGGTTTCTCAACTAATAGTGCCTTTATGGTAGGAGCTGGCATGATCTCACGTGGTGAAATGGCACTGATCATCTTGCAAATTGGACAACAAAGCCAATTGATTGAAGCAAAATATTATTCTCCACTTGTGATCGTAATCTTATTAAGTACTTTGATCTCTCCATTGATTCTTAAATACTTTACTAGAAAAGTGTATCATGGGTGATTCGTTCTCAGATAAATAGAGCCTTTCTACTAGATTTCTCGAATCTAATAGAAAGGCTCTATTTTTGATCAAATAATATGCTCTTTGCTATCGTTCCATAACTCTTCTGGCGAGTAATAATCATTTTCATTCAGAACAAGAGTGCCATCTGGTTGAATTTCAATGGTCGATCCTACCCAGGTTGTTTGTGAAGCCAATAAACTATTCTTTCTCTTGCCATTTTTCATCGAAAAAGCTTCTGCATGTTCTTTGGCTAAATGTGATTTTAAATATCTTGTTTCCCCATTATCAAATTAGATCTTCAACATGCTTGCTGCCATCTCCGCTTTTACTGCTCTTGGGACATCAGTCATCTTATCTCCTCCTCTTGTTATTTACACTCGTTTCTATAGACTAGTGGATCACTAGAAAAGGAAAATAGCCAATGGTTTTGTATCCGATTTTACACTCTATGTTTATTGGTAAGTTTGGTTCAAATACTGCAATAAAGCAGGCGCTCGATTAGTAGCAGAATCGCCTTCTTCTCTGTTTTCTAACATGCTGATCACCAAGTAGCCATTTGTTTCAGGATTGATCGCATAAAGGAAACTGTTTTCTTGTCCTTTTTCATCCTGCTTTTCTTTGATTTCAGCTGTGCCAGTTTTTGCTGCAAGCGGAATGCCAAGAGCAGCTAAAGAATGAGCAGTTCCGTTAGGATCTTGCACAACGTCGACTAAATCTGGCAAAATCGTTTGGACACTTGATTCACTGATCACATTTTTCTTATCTTTTGTTTCCTGATCCATAACTAATCGTGGATAAACTAAACTGCCATTATTTGCAAAAACACTATACATCGCAGCTTGTTGGATCGGATTGATCAATAATTGTCCTTGCCCATAGCCTGTATCTGCCAACAAAATCTCCGAATTGAATGAGTCTTCATTTGAGATCTGCGCAGGATTCATTTGGATCGGTAAATCAAGATCTTCACCAAAAATAAATTGATTCAGTCCTTTTCTAAAGGCTTCTTCCCCCATTTTCAATGTTTCTTGTGCCATATAGATATTATCAGAATAAACTAAAGCATTTTTCAAGTTGACTTGTGGTACATCACTGACACGTGTCACTTGGTAAGAACCCCAAGAGCTATCTTTTTGCCACTTCAATCCATTGATCGTTAAGACTTCATCTGGATTCAATGTTCCATTATCTAAGCCGATGGCTGCCGTGATCATTTTGAATGTTGAACCCGGCGCATAACCTGTCGCAAAACGACTGATAAATGGACGATTTGGGTCTTCTTCATATACTTTGTAATCATCTTGGGAAATACCGTTCGTCATTTTATTTGGGTCATAACTAGGTGAACTGACAAGGGACAACAAATCTCCAGTTTTAGGGGCTGTCGCCACAGTAGAACCTGGTTTTCCATCTAAGCTATCGAATGCCGTTTTTTGCGCATTAGCATCGATCGTCAACTGGATATCCTGTCCATTTTTTACTTCATGTTGGAGTAAGACCGCTTTTTCATTTCCTTCTTCATCTGTGACACTTAATTTCCCGCCGTTCGTACCTCTTAATTCTTTGTCGTAAGCCATTTCTAAGCCTGAACGCCCGATTTTTCCTGTGCTACTCAACTCAGGATTTTTCTCAATGTCTTCTGCGGTGATATCTCCTACATAGCCAATCAATTGGGCAGCGGCTTCCCCTAGTGGATAATAACGACCGTCAACTTCTTGGATCGTTGCTCCATTGGGAAGTTCTGGTGTTTCCCCATCAATGATTTTTAAAGGAACAAAGTAATCCGGTTGGACCCAACCTTGAGAAATCGCTTGTTCTATACTGGCTTCCGTCAAATCGAATGCTTCAGCGATTGCTTTGATATTCGCTGATTTTTCCTCACCCTCACCTAATTTCGCAGGTACGACACCTAATTGTTTTAATTTCCCAGTTATCGCTAACGGCTGTTTATTACGGTCCAAGATTTCGCCACGCGACGCTACATCTGTACTCAAGCTGACTTTATCTTGTCCTTCCATTTGCGGAAAAATCAAATTAGGTTGCCAATTGATTTTGGTTTGGTCTCCCTCTTTGGACAAGGTTCCTTCATATGCTAAGTCTTTCAATTCACCTAGCGTCGTATTCATTTTAGCCTTATACGTAAACTCATACGTATCATTCTCTTTTTTTGTCACGGATAAGTCTGAGAGTTTGATCCCTCTGATCTCTGCTGCACCGTAAATGTTTTGATATTTTTCCAAAATATCTTGTTCAGTAAGATCACTATCTTTCTCTACTTGAAGTGATTTTACCGCTTCTTCATAATTTTCCTGATTCAGGGAGTCAATAAATCCTTCAATCGTTTGTTCTCCAGCTTTTACTGCTTGTTGTTCCTGAACGTGTTGATAATAAAAGAAGCCACCACCAGCTGCTGCAAGCAAGACGACGATTCCCGCTCCGATATAGATGCCGGTCGATTTTTTCTTTTGTCTGCCACTCCTCTTCATGTTTTGAATACCTCTCTTTATTAAAAGTACGAATCAAAGATATTCTAACACATAGAAGAGGAAATAGAACAGCAGCCCAAATGATTCTTAACCAGTACTGTTCTTATGTTAACTTTTTTTTAATCAAAATAAACCAGTTCGTTTTAGGAACTGGTTTATCAATATGGTTATATGGTTATTTGTCCAAAAACTCGTGTATCGCTTGCTGATTTTTAGTCAAGTCGATTTCCAAGACACTACCAGCTGGTGTATTATCATTGAAGTCCCAACTTTTATCAACGGGCACGGACAATGTATCGATTTTCTTCTCGTCATCTAGGAAATCTAACCCACAATCTAACAGTACACTTTCCGGTAGATTGGTTTGGATACTACCTAAAAGTTTGCCGATCGCCTTGGGTAATTTGATGATCGATGTGACATCTTTCAATTGACTGGCTACCGCCTCAACGACTTGTTGTTGTCTACGGATCCGTCCAAAATCACCTTCTTCGTCTTCACGAAAACGAGCATATTGCAGCAAGGTATTTCCGTCCATTGTTTGCTTTCCTTTTTTGATAGCTACCCCATCTAAATCCAAATCTTTTTCTGCATCGATCGTGACGCCATCTGGAAACAATTCATCGATACAATCAATAAAATCTTGAAACGTAATACTTGCATAGTAAGGGGTCTCTAATTTGAAATTATCTTGTAAGGTTTGGTTTAATAAGTCGATACCTCCATATGAATAGGCGGCATTGATCTTATTCATTCCATAACCAGGAATAGAGACGTAAGAATCTCTCATGATAGAAATCAATTTGGCTTGTTTGGTCTTTTGATCATATTGGGCGACCATCAAAGAATCCGAACGACCATTTTCTTCTTTTGATCGTGCATCAGAACCAATCAATGCTACATTGATGATCGATGGGACATCTTGTGCATTGACTTTCTCAACTGTTGCAGATTGTTTCACTGAGGAGAACCCTTGGATAAATTCAAAAGAAAAAAAGCCAATGACCATTGCAAGTACTAACAAGATACTTAATATGATTTTCTGAAATGGTTTCATTCAGTTGCCTCTTCCTTTCAAACTCTTCTACTTGAAACGAGGACCTTTGTCTATTATGATGAATCAAGTAAAGAGTTTATTCTCTTACATGTCTTTGGGTCGATTGAGCTGCAACTCGTCGACTTTTTTGTTTGTCTCTCTGTTTTATTTCGTTCGGTATTCTTTGGAGTGAGACGAATACCTTTATTGATAAAATCAAATAGCTTGTTCCAGCGCATCCCCTTTCTTGTCCAGACACAAGTTAGGCAAAGCGAGTAAAAAAGGAAAAGAAAGCATAAGAAAAGGTCAGAAACCTTTTCGAACAAGATTTCTGACCTAGCATCATCTCATCGTCCGAGTTTTAGCACTATACAACGTAAAGAACGTATTCTTAGCTATTGGAAAAAGCCTTAATCCGACAATTCCTGTTTGACCCATTGGCGTCTTTCGACGTTTCTGGGCAATAGCCTATGTTTGTATAGGAGCCTCACCTAACAAGGTTAGTACTTATTTGATTTTCACAAAATTTATCATATTCCTCTTCCCATTGATAATCAATAAAAAAAAGAATAAAATAACTAAATTAAACTTTATTTAATAAATGTAGAGCTAACGTTTGATTCTTAAATCATTTTTACACTAGAAAAAACTGCGTTATCAGCCGGATATTTATTCCGGACGTAACAAGCGAATGATCTCACCTAATTTACCGTAGTCGTTTCCTGCTAAGCGGCTGATTGGTTGTAACTGTTTCGGATCGATATAGCCTGTTTGTTCATCATAAACAGCTTCACTTATTTGATAAGTAGAAATTTGCAGTAAAAATAAATCAGCGGTTGTTTCTTGGCCTTTTTTGATCGGCACATGTTGGTATAGTGTCGTTTCAAAGGCAATACTTGCTTCATTGATTCTTGGGACGCTGATCGTATCGGATTCGGAAGTAGTGAAAGAGGTCAACGACAATTCACTTTCTTCGCTTGATAAGCTAGCAGCTGTCTGATTCGCATCTACAAGTATTCTTTCGTCAAGAACATGGATCACCGCTTCTTTTGTATCGATAAGATGCTTTGCTGTATCTTTCCACTCCCCATTTTTTCTTTGGATAGCTAAAGAAAGTATCGGCGGATTGGAACTGACGATATTGAAATAACTAAATGGTGCTACATTGGTCACTCCTTTTGAAGACCTTGTCGCAACCACTGCCACTGGGCGAGGGATAACTGAGCCAATCAACAGTTTATAATTTTCTCTTTCTGTTAACTCTGAAGGTACTCGTTTGAACATTTGCTTTCCTACTTTCTGGTTGAATGATCATTCCTGATGATAGTCATGGTATCGGACAATCTCCTTCATTGTCAACTAAACGTTCTTATTGCAACCTTTATTCACAAAAAAACACCCAGCGCAGTTTCATGCGCTGAGTGTCAAATTGATTATTTCAATCGGAATAATGTTGGTGCTTGGTCAGGTGCCCAAGTAACATCACCAAAGTTGAAATGTAGAACAATAGTGATGTAGACTCTTCCATTGTGTCTTACTTCTTCATTCATAGAATAACGTTCTGGTGAAGCCATTGAACCTACTTTCCATTCACGGATTCCTTCGATTGTTTCATCTTGTTTCGTTGTCACTGATAAAGTGTTACTTGCATCTGAAACTTCGTCTGTTGTACTGATGGCACGTACCACGTATGAGTATGTTGTGCCAGAAGCCAAGTTTTCATCTGTGTAGCTAGTAGATGGCGTTGAAACCACTAACTGACCATTGCGATAGATATCATATTGTTTGATACCTTGTGTATGGGTTGAAGCTCCCCACATCAATGATACGCTTGAAGTCGTTTCGCCCATTGAATGTAAGTTTTTAGGAGCAGTTGGTTTTTCTTCAGCAGTTGTCGCTCTAGTTGTCACTGAAATCGCTGTTTTGTCAGATGTCAATCCAGTTTGGCTAACTGCTTCGATCTCATAGTTGTATGTTGTTTCTTCATTTAGTCCTGCATCTTTAAATTCTGGATCATTTGTATTACCAACTAATTCACCGTCACGGTAAACGTTGTATGATACAGTATTGGCTTGGCCATTCCATGCTAATTCTACAGAAGAAGCAGTCACATTTGCAGCACGTACATTTTGTGGTGCTTGTGGTTTCACAGGAATAGCTGAATCACCTTTCACATCAACATCAATCACGTTGTAGAATGCATTAGCTGTATCCGCTATATCCCAAACAGCTAAAATCACATGGTAACCTAAACGATCACTTGGTACGTTGATTGCGTGTGGTGTCGTTGTTGCTGATGTGCCATTATGGTTGATCGTACCAATCAATTCAAAATCAGAACGTTCTAATTTATCGTTTGGATTCCAATCTGCTTTTGTCATGTAATAATGCCATTTTGTTGTTGCATGTCCAACAGTATAGCGCCATGTAAATAAGTTTGCTCCTTGATCGATCGATTGTTTTGTCCAAAGTGATGAAGTTTGTTGATCAAGATTGAAATCACCAAGTGAACCACCTGCTGATGCAATTTTTCCATCAGCTGGTCCAGCTTGTGGGTATCCTTTTAAGGCTTCTAAAGATTGAGGTTCGTTGATAACCGCTCCATATTTTTGGAAAGCAGCATTCCAGTTTGTGTCTCTGTCTAAATGTCCTTGGTACCCACGACTGATAGGAGACTGTACATATCCGTGTGCAGATGCTTCATTCCCACCAATTGCTAGACTTGCTCCAAATAAAATACTTGAGCATAAAATGGTTCCTAAAATTTATTTTTTCATGTTTCCCTCCGTAATTAACGATTAATATAGATAACTTCAACTTTTTTCAAAAATTTCATATTATGTATTTTTTTGTTATCTTAAACTAAGAATAACAGACAAATATGTTTAAATCTAACCAGTTATTACCGCAAGCAAGGTAATAATAAATTACAAAAAAATGTTAAATCACCGTACAAAACGTTATTTAAACAAGATTTTATGGATGCACTTTAGTATTGGAATAATTGAAAAAAATATTGATCGTCTATATTCTTGATTTTTTATTATAAATCAGCAAATTTTTAACTATTAAAATTTCGTTATTTTTTATTTGTGAAAAAAACTATAACTCTAACTATAATAACAACTAACCCCTTACTCTTTTGCTAGTGTAAGTTCATTCATTTGCGGTATCGATTGCTTCATCATATGATGATACAAAGGGGGAGTATTTATGAAAGCTTGGCTGATCGTGCCCTTTGCCGTTTCATTGTTTTCATTAACGGGTTGTGAAGAGCCACAGCAGATGACTGTTCTTGATCAAACGAAAAGCACTAGTTCTACTGTCGAACAAATAACCACTGAACAAACCGATTATTTAATCGAAGAAACGGAGGAATCGCTTGTGAGTTACCCATCTGGCAGTTTATTAGCCGCAGTCGAAGATAACGATCGAAAGAAAGTTGAGGATATTTTACAAACAGAGTATTCAATCGATGAACAAAATGACAAAGGCGAAACACCTTTACTAATTGCCACACATCATGATTTTGTCGAGATCGCCAAACTTCTGATCGATCATGGTGCGTCAATCGACATCCAAGATGCGATCCAAGACAGCCCTTACCTTTACGCTGGAGCACAAGGAAAAACAGAGATCCTATCTTATATGTTGGAACAGCGTGAACCAAATCAAGCAATCGTCAATCGTTTTGGCGGTAATGCCTTGATTCCAGCAGCTGAAAAGGGCCATTTAGACAATGTGAAACTCCTGTTAACCGACGCACGTGTGGACATCGACCATCAAAATAATTATGGTTATACCGCGTTGATTGAAGCAGTTGCTTTACGTGATGGTTCTGAAATCTATCAACAAATCGTTCAAGAACTGTTGAATCATGGCGCAGACAAAACGTTACGTGACAATCAAGGGAAAACTGCGGAAGATTACGCAAGAGAACTGGGATATACTGAGCTATTGGCACAACTATCTCAATCATAATATAAATATAAACGCTGAAAAAACTCCCTCAAATGCGGTGTACACGCATTTGAGGGAGTTTTTCATCCTATTTTTATTTGCCGATCACGTTGAAATTATGATTCACTTTTGCATCTATCACTTTTTTTCGTTTGAAATAGTCGGCAATCAATTCGGTCATATCGATTGGATATTCTTTTACGATCTTCTCCGCTGAAAACATCTTATAATTTCCACCACCAACTGCTCGATATTGATTGATCACCACTTCTAGTGGTTTATCTAAGGGAATCGGTTCCCCTTCTTTTTCAAAGCGCGTTACACGATGCCCGATGGGTTGATTTAAATCAATTGTGTAATTGATACCTTCATACATATCATAGTTATAATATTGAGGTTTGGGCTGGATATACTTCGGATCAAACGTAATTCCTTCATCGGTTGCCATTAAGTAACCAGCCGTTTGTTCGAGTGCTGCTTTCAGTTCTTGTCCCGTCACACGTACAACAGCCAGAGTATTCGGGTAAATATAATTCGTAAGAATATGACGCATACTGATAGATTGTGGCAAACCAGTCACTTCATTATTGAATAAGGCTGTTCCTGAAATTTCTGCTCCAGTCGCATCCATCTGTATTCGATTGATCAATTCAATATATGGATGCTCATTGACTCTAGCTGCCATTGGATCAATAATCCGTAGATCGCCCAGCACTTCTCCCACTGGTTGGTCTAGCCACACATCTAATGCTTTTGAGACTGGTCCAACTTGTTCAAGAACACTAGGATCTGGAGAAGCCTCGTTCGTCGGATAAAGTTGACACGAGTGGTCTAAGACGATAAACTTGTTATCTTGCTTTTTGACAGTTAGTTTGATTGCTCCTACAAAAGCCCCACGATATCCTGGTTGGATCACTGGTACACCATTGACGACTTCAGCAATTTCACGATGTTGATGCCCTGTGACTAACGCATCGATCCCAGGTACTTCTTGTAATAATTGACTTCCTTCGTTTTCACCAGTCATTGCTTCAGTCGGCTCGTTTGTTGTTAGATCTTTTTCAAAACCACCATGGTATGCAACGACGACTAAATCTGCTAACTCACGTAATAGTGGCACGTACTTTTTGGCCGTTTCCACAGCCGACACAAAGTGAAGATCCTTGATTGTTTCAGGATTTTCCCAGTTTGGGATATACTGGGTCACTAGTCCCAAGACCGCCACTTTGATCCCTTGTTTCTCAATGATCTGATACGGAGGTAAAACCGATTCCTGTTGATTCTTCCTTAACATATTGGCTACGACTATTGGGAAATCATAGGATTGGATTGCTTCATTCAAATAGTTCCAGCCATAATTAAATTCATGATTACCTAACACACCTACATCATAGTTCATGCCGTTTAGAAGCTTTGTTAACGTCGAGACAGAATACTCCGGTTGTTTTGCAACAAAATAACTAAGTGGCGAACCTTGGATAAAGTCACCGTTCTCAATCATGAATACCGGACCGCTCGCTGCTTGTCTTAATTCCTTCAGTTTTCCAGCTACCTTCGCCACACCAAATGGTTGTTCTAGGTCACTGGCATAATTCGTCGGCAGAACGTAGCCGTGCATGTCACTTGTTGCAAGGATCGTCACTTCCATTATTTCACCCTCTCAGTCGTTTTTATTGGTTCCAAGCATCTTCTAACTGCGGTACTGAATCTGTGATCAATTGATCTGTATCTTGATTTGTGTTAGCTAATATATTCTCCATGATCGTACGCATTTCGTTGAACGCATTGTCACTATTCTCCACGACTGGAATCGAGAACAATTCTTTCGTTGCCTCTTCTAACTGTCGTGGGACTTTTGTTTCCGATGAATTTTTGTAGTCATCACTTTCTAATACTGATTCGATCGTTGGCATATAGCCAGTCATGGTTGCCCAATACAATTGGTTTTCTGGCTCTGATAAGAATTTCATATATAAAAACGCTGCTGTCCGTTCTTCTGGTGTGGCACTACTGAACATGTAGAGATCCGTTCCTTGTTGTAAATTGATTTTTTCAGGGCGTGGAGCAACATCATACGTAAATACACCTTCCGTATCTTTCTTCACATATCCTTCCCCTGCAATCGATCCGATAAACATAGCTACTTTTTGATTGGCAAAAGGCCCTGATAAATAGTTGTCTGATCCCGCAATCCGGAAGTATCCATCTTTGACACCCTCCGCGTAATAGTTGATCAATTCTTTTGATTTGTCACTGGTCAAATCTAACTCTTTGTTAAATTCAACCCCTTTGTTTTCCATACCGATCGTATAATAGTTGTTCAAAGAATCAAAGCCGGCACCTACAACTTCGCCATCCGTTGCTTCATAAATCTTTTGGGATGCTTCTTTGAGTTCAGCGAATGTCGTTGGTACAGCGACATCATATTTTTCCAACATATCTTTGTTATAAAAGAGCATTTCAGTCGATTTATTAAAAGGAATACCGTACTGGACATCATCGATCTTGGCGCCATCCAGCAAAGAGGTACGAATCGCTTCTTGGTCTTGCCAACCAATCGTGTCATTATCGATCAATGGTTGGAGATCAACGAGCATCTCGTCTTGTGCAGCATCGTATAACCAACCAGGATAAGCTTGAGTAATGGTTGGTAGATCTCCTGGTGACGGAAGAGTGGAGTTGATCTTTGCTTGTAGATCAGAATATTGGGCTTGGTTTTGTAATTCGACTTTGATAGTTGGGTTTGCTTTAACAAAATCATCAGTCATCTTTTGTAACGCTGTTTCTTGCGCACCGTTCATTGCATGCCAAAAGGTGATCGTCGTGTCTTTTGTTAAATCAGTGACAATTTCTTCACTTGACGAAGATGCGTTCGAGCCAGTGTTCCCACAAGCGCCTAAAGTCATTACAGCTGCTGATGCTACCAAAAACTTACTAATAGTTGTCCATTTCATTTTTCATTTTCCTCCAATTATAGTTGAATGGTTTCGCCTCTTTGTACTAATACTCTGCTTCCATATGGATTGTGCATACTCTCAGGTTTTAACGTATGGATTGGGACCAACATAGCTGGTTTTATCCGATCGATGATTTCTGCTAGAGCCGCAGGTTTTGCATGACCTGATAATGATAACTGCTTAAACTCCACTTGTTGCTTTTCAAAAGATGCTCTAAAAATCGCGTACTGGGGATCAAACTCGCCTAATGGTTGGGCATCACTGTGTATATACAGACCTCCTTTTTGTAATGAGTCAACCTTACCAACAAATTGCCAAAAATAATCTGTCGAATCTGCTAATAAAGTATCGTAAGAATACTCAAGTTGTGGATCTAATGTATCGATCCGCTCTTTCTTCTCAGCGTAGTAATAAGGGACTTCTCGTTTTGCGACTTTTTGTAAGAGTAAAGCCATTTCTGCTTCCACAACTACTTGTCGTGGGGAGGCATCGATCAAAGCTTCCCAGCGTTTGATGTTCGCTGGATAAAAATTGAAGGTCAATTGACGATTCTCGTTTTCTTGGATCAACTTCACCAGTTGCTCCGTCAGTCCTCTTTCGCTATCTGGTGATGTCACATGTTTCTTTTCTTTCTCTGGGAAACTAATGCTCACTCCTTCCAGCATCAATACATCGACCTTCTGTGCCGCTTCACAAAACTCTTCTGTCAAATGTCGGTCAAATCCATGAAGACGAAGGTCACCTGAATAAGCAATCAAAGCAGTTGGTGTTTCGATAAGAAAGGCTGTTGCCCCGTATGCATCATGATCCACAGGAAACAAACGTATCGTTATTTCGCCAATGTGAATATCTTGATCAGGCGCAATCGTTTTGATCATTCGTGTATTTCCTTCTATATAAGGTGAAGGCAACAAGAATGTCCCGTTACGATTTAAGCTTTCCAATAAATCTTTGGTCGGCTCTAATGTATATAAGGGGATTTTTGGATCAAGATAATTGATCATTTTTGTATGATCCAAGTGAACATGCGATAAAAATACTGCAGTATTTTTAAACTTAGTCTCTTGCTTTTGTGTGGTCAATCGAGGATCATAAATATCAATTGCTGGAATAAATCCTACATCTAGTAAAGTTGGTAGCTCTTCATTTGGTAAGTTGATCTCAGGGTGATATTCTGTCCCAAAGTCAAAAAAGATTCTATCGTCCCCGTAAGCAACTTCAATGACTGTTCCACCGATCGTCATGAGCCCACTATGAAAGGTAATACTTGTTTTTTGATTAGCCTTTGATCCCATTTTTTGCCACTCCTCGGATGATTTCTTTTCTAAAAATAAAGTAAATAAGCACAATTGGTAATACCGTTAAGGTGGCTGCTGCTAATTGTAAGTGGACATCACTGCCACTTTCGCTCGTAAATGCAGATAAGCCATTGTTCAATAATCGAAACCTTTTGTCATTTGTGACCAATAACGGCCATAAAAAGGAGTTCCAACTCGAAATGAAAGTCAAAATTCCTACTGTGACCAGCGCTGGCTTAGACATAGGAACAAGGATCTTTTTTATATATTCCATATCAGATGAGCCATCGATCTTAGCTGCTTGATAAAAGGAACGTGAAATACTTTTCAAGTAATTAGTCAAATAATAAATATAAAAAATACTCGTCAAAAACGGTAAAATCAAGGCAGTATAAGAGTTCAACAAGCCTAAACGTGCGATTGTATTATAATTCGTAAATATGATCGACTCGTATGGAATCATCAACAGAGAAATCAATCCTACCATCACTACTTTCTTGTAGCGAAATTCCAAAGTTGCTAAAGCAAATGCTGCCAACAGTGAAGTGATAATGGTTGCCAATGTGGTTACTAACGATACAAATGACGTGTTGATGAAGTATTGGATAAATGGCGCTTTTTCAAATACCGCGAAATAATTCACCCATTGAAAGGAATCAGGTATAACAGTTGGTGGAATACTTGTCGCTTCCCGATACGTCATCAATCCACCGAGTATCATATAGATAAATGGAAAAACAGTAATGATTCCTAGGAGTGTCAAAAATAAGAGTGAGAGCAATGTAACGATTTTTTTCATCTTTGTCTCCTCACTTTCTTCAAAATCAACTGTTGGAAAAAAGTAATACTTAGAATAAGCAAGAATAAAACAAGTGTTGCTGCCATAGCTAGACCTGGTCTACCTGCAACGTGGAACTTATCATAAATGTAAAATACTGCGGTCATCGCACTTTTTGCAATTCCAGCTTGACCACCAAACAGTGCATAAACTTGCGTGTAGATTTTAAATGCGCCAATCAAATTGACTGTTAAGAGAAACGTCAATGTAGGAAGCAGTTGGGGCAAAGTGATTTGTAAAAAAATCTCCCATTCATTTGCGCCAAACATTTTCGCGATCTTGTAATGCTCTTTGTCAATGTTACGGAATCCGGCTAATAATATGATGATATTGAAAGCTAGACTTGTCCAAATACCAAAGAGGATCAAAGTCGGCATACTCATTGACACACTATCTAACCAATTCACGCGGGGAAGCCCAACAAACTCGAGTAAATAATTGATGAGTCCGTAAGATCCGTTGAAAAAATAGCGAAAAACAATACCGATCGCTATTGTACTCGTGACATAGGGCATAAAAAAAATCGCTTCAAAAAATGACTTATACTTTACTTTTTCAAAAATCACCCACGCAATTGCTAATGAAAGAAGCAAAGCAATTGGTACGACGGTAAAACTGTAGAATGCAGTATTTTTCAATGCGCGAAAAAATACCGGATCACTAAACAACCGTTGATAATTCTCAACTCCTGCAAAGCGAGGATTGATCAATGTCCCTTTTTGAAAGCTCATAAAAAAAGCTCGAAAAAGCGGATAAATATTGAATACGAAAATTGCAAGTAATGCTGGAAGCAAAAAATACCAAGCCTTTAGCTGATTTTCAGAGTTATAATTCTTCTTTCCCATCAATAGATCCTCTCTCCATCAAGACTGAATAAGAACACTTTAGGATAAGCCAAATTAAACGTAACCTCAGTTCCTTCAGTAATCTCATTTTCCACTCGTACAATCGACTTTACTCGCTCTCCTGCAAGTTCAAAGTGTAAAATCCGTTCACGACCGATCAACTCAACACTTTGAATCTTCCCTTTCAAAGGTCCATTATCGCTTGGAAAGATATCTTCAGGACGCATGCCTAAGTAATATTTACCATTTGTGATTGATTTTTTGAAACGCTTTTCCATAAAATGAGTAAGTGGTAAATCAAATGACGCATGTTTGACCCGATCATCGATGACTTCAATCGGTAAAAAATTAATAATTGGATTACCAATGAATTTCGCCACGAATAAATTTTCTGGCTCTAAATAGAGATTTTGAGGGTCATCTTCTTGTTGTATCTTGCCATCTTCCAACAAGATGATTTTGTCACTGATCGATAGAGCTTCTTCTTGATCGTGGGTGACAAAAATCGTCGTGATCCCCACTTCTTTCACTAACCTGCGAATTTCTTCACGGATCTTCAAGCGTAGTCGAGCATCGAGATTACTTAAAGGTTCATCCAATAATAAGACTTCTGGTTCTTGTACTAAGGCTCTCGTGATGGCTACTCGTTGTTGTTGCCCACCAGATAAAGTCCCAGGTTTCTTGTTCTGCAACTCTTTGATATTGGTTAAATCCATATATTTTTCAGCAATCACTTTTGCTTCGCCTTTTTTCTTTTTATTATCCCCAACTAATAAAGGAAACATGATGTTTTCTAAGACAGTCATGTGTGGATACAACGCGTAATTTTGAAAAACAAAGCCAATATTACGATCTTTAGGTTCTGTTTTTATGACCGATTGCCCGTTAAAACGAATATCGCCATCTGTCGGTTGTAATAGTCCTGCGATGAGGTTCAACATCGTTGATTTACCACAGCCACTAGGGCCTAAAAGACAAACAAGTTCTCCTCTTTCAATCGCAAAATCTACTTGCTTCAATGCTTCAAAGCCATTATCAAAAGTTTTCTGTAATCCGATCACCTCAATCATAAGTGACCCTCCGCTCTTCCTTATATTTTTTATGACAGTTGTTTTCTTTCACATCTTCATCTTAACGTTCGAATATTTAGATTACATATATTATTTGTAAATATCTTGAAAATATTCTTAACTCCTAGTTTTTATGTTTGTTTTATTGTAAAAAATTGAAATCAACGTTATAAAATGATGCTTATAAAAACTCTTCATATAATATTTCAATAAAAGGATAACAAAGAAAAAATGCTTTATCTATAGCAATATTTAACGTCAATACGAGAAATAACTGTTATCTAGCAGTTAAACCTCGAAGATTGCTATGGAATAAGCATTTTGTTATTTTTTTAATATCAAAAAAATCGTAGTTTACATATTATTTTTATGATAAATACGGAATTCAAGTGACTTAACCGATTGATAAAAGACAAACAACGAATATTCGAAGATATGTACAAACAAACAGACCACAAAGAGTTAGAATAAAAACTACTCTTTGTGGTCTGTTAGAATGTTTAGTCGATCTCTTTCTTGATCAGATCATTACATCTGAGTAAGCGATCTTTGCTTAAAGCTTACGTGCAAAGAATGAAACGATCAATACTAAAATGATTGCTCCGATAAGTGATGGTACGATTGCCATTCCACCGATCACTGGACCCCAAGTACCTAAAAGTGCTTGACCAATAGCTGATCCAACTAGACCTGCGATCACATTCGCAATGATTCCCATTGAAGAACCTTTATTTGTGATTGCTCCTGCAATTGCTCCGATAATACCACCAACGATTAATGACCAAATAAATCCCATGATTATTTCCTCCTAAAATTCTATAAGATTAAGTTTATTGTACGCGTGGTTCATTGTTTTCTTTTACTTTTTGCGCACCTTTGCCAACAGCTGATTTTGCTTTGTCAGTTTGTTTTGAAGCAAATTGACCAGTTGATTTTGCTGCATCAGTTACTTTATCTTGTACTGTTTCTTGATCTTTTTCGTATTCTGCTTGTGTTTTGATGTCAACAACATTTACGTTAACTTCGATCACATCAAGATGAGTCATTTCATTTACTTCTGTGCTGATCAATTCTTTGATTTGATCGTAAATGTTTTCGATATCTTTTCCATATTCAACAACTACATCTAAATCAACAGCAACTTGTTTTTTACCAACTTCTGCGTTGATTCCAGCAGTCACGTTATCTGTATTGACTAATTTTTCAGCAATATTTGAGAAAAATCCGCCATCAAGAGTCAACAAACCGTCAACGTCTTTCAATGCGTAACCAATGATTTTTTGAATGACTTTGTCTTCATAAGTCAATTCACCTTTTGCTGCAGTAGCAGCAACTGGATTTGTACCTGTAGTAGTGTTCACGTTTTTGAAATCTTTGTTTTCCATATTAAATTCCTCCTATGATTTGAAATATTCATCTAACAATTTGGTTTCTTTTAAATAAAAACCAATACCCACACCAATAGCGGTCATGATCAATATTAAAAGAGTTTTGAAAAATCCAACTGTTAACCATAAAACGGCTAATAGTAAGCCAAGACCCCCAAAGATAATAGGGAGCTTATATAGTGAAAAAAATTCTTTCATTTGTGTGCCCTCCTATTCTACTCGTGAGTGCTGGTTGTCTTCATGATCTTTTTCTTCTTGATAACTACTATAATTGACAGCTACTTTGATCTCTTGTTCTGAACCAAGGACATTGGCAACTTGATCTCTCACTTCTTGCATCAACATTTCTGTTTTGCCAATCAGAGAAGAAGTACGTTTTAGATCGCCTTTTACATGAATATTGATTTTCTGTTTTGTTGATCGTACTTTGACTTTTGGTGATTGGATGAACTCTTCTTCGTGTAGATACGAACGAGTCAGTCCTTCAATTGCTTTTTTATCCAACGTCAATTTTCCATCTTTGTGCTTTAATACGAAGGTTCCTTTCGATTTTGGATAGAAAAGAACAAATAATAAGATGAGAACGACAACAATTGCAAAAACGACTGCAGCCCAGAAAATATATTGTTGCATATAATAATTTGTTATCGTAAAAAAGCGAAAACGTTCCAATTGTTCAGGTAAGACATATGGTGCATTAACTAGAGCGATGATCAAAAGTACTGAAAGTAAAATTATGCTTACAATTACACCGATGATCTTTACCCCCTTATTCATTTTCCACCTCCTAAGTATCTTATTTTTTATTTTTCAACACATGACCAACAAGTATATCGCTTGAGGAACCTATAGAAATACCTACTTAAAGTAAGCGCTACCAAAAAGTGCAGGCTCAAAATAACTTTGGTACTTCCTCCTGAATAGAAATCTTAAATAACAGTAACAATTATTATATAACTTCTATTGTTTCTTGCTGGCTATACTACAAGAATAGTATTCAAGATTAAAAATTGCAAAGATAATGCTCATTTATATTACAAAATAAAAAATAAAAATGACAAAATGCAGCAAGAAACGATCATTCCCCACTTTCAAACCAAATGTTTTAATCTTTTATTATAAAGGATGATACCCTTTTCAAAAACCATTAAAATATTTTATAATAAGTAAAAGAAAAATGTTAGAATAATAGTTATTCAATTTAGTAAAACTATTACTCTTAGAAAGAGGTGTCATATGCTAAAAAAATCCATATATGCATTTATAATAACGATTATTTACTTGATTGTTTCCAATGCTGGTAATCTATTTTTTGGGGTGTCTAAAGAATTTAGTTGGACCACTACTCTGTGGGAATCATTGTTTTTCTTTTTATTCGTTCTCTTACTACAAAATTATCGAAAGAAATGAATGGGTATGAATATCAAAAAAATAAAAAGCGATTTAGATTTTTTCTAAATCGCTTGTTTATTTTTATTTATTCATTTCATTTTTTAATGCTTCAGGCATTTTTGGTTCGTAGATAACGAATGTGCAATCTGCACCGATCGTTCCCATTGCGTAAGTTGCGATAGCAATCGCCATTGTTGAGATAACCTGCATCATTTGTAATTTCTTTGTTTTTAGACTTGTTAACATATTTACTCTACCCCTTTATTTTTAATAAACATCAACAATGTAGCAATTGCTAGACCTGACAAAAGATATGTACGAATACTGTCACTAGGTAAAAGCAAGCCGATCGTTGTGATGAACAAAATAATAAGAACCGCTTTTCTTAATCGGAAAGGTCCTTTTGCTTGATTGATCGTCCGCTCTTTTACGAATATTCCTAAACCCACAAATAGAATTCCGAGAACAAACACAGGACGAGTCGATTCAAAACCAAGCGAAGCGGTGATCCATGGCAAAACAACCAAGAAAAGCACACTAAGTATTGTACAAACTGCACTGTTACTTGCATGAAATCCTTTCGTGGTAAAACGAACTGAGATGAATACAAGGTGTGTGATGAATACTGCTCCCACAATATGTAAGAGAAACGCAATACCATACATCACGATCATCTTGAACAGATCAACAAATAGGATCGATAACCCATATTCCACCTTTGCTTGTTCAATCGGTGAAAGTCCTAATTGTGAAGCGAAATGTCCACTTATTTTCTTTGATAATTTTTCCTCTATTGAAATGTACTCTTCAGTCATCTTTCACGCTCCTTCGCAGTTTATTATACCTATTTTATAAATCTATGGATTATTTTATCAAAAGTGTTTCTTTTTTTGTCAAAAGTGCAAAAATCGATGCGTTTATGCTTTGGGCGAAAACTCATTTTCAAAACGAGTAGCTAATTTTTTTAAGTATCTGGTAGATACTAAACATTCTTCCCCGTTCGTCATGATCACTTTTCGCTCTTTTTTATTGATTTCTGCTATATTTGCCAAATTGACGACAAACGATTGGTGACAGCGACACAAAGAATCACTTAATTTTTCGATTTCTTTAATTTTCCCCGCATACTCAATCATGCGATTGTCCAAGTGTACGATCAATTTATGTGGTGTTGAACTTGAACTAAAAAAGAGAATTTCATCCACATATAATTTTACATCGACGGCACCGCTTTTTAGCCAGATCTGTTCCCTGGTAGACAACGCAGTATTCATATAGCGTTCGATCGCAATATCAATACAACTGTTGATTTTTTGTTGCAATTGTTCTTCATTATCTTTGATTATATAATCCAACGCCTCTACCTTATAAAGAAAAGTAAGATAGACAAAATCGGTATAAGTCGTAACAAAAATGATTTTGGCTGTTGGATCATACTGTCGGATCTGCTTTCCTAGTTCCACACCATTGATATCTGAATTTAAATCGATATCTAAAAAATAGATACCCTCTGTTTTGTTAGTTGATACGTAGGATAAAATATCATACGGGTTATCTGCAGCTAGTTGGAACTCAATATCATAATCCATCATCATCACGTAATTTTTAATAATGTTGGTGATACGGTTAAGATGGATCTCTTCATCATCACAAATAAAAATTTTTAACATAGTTACCCCTCTACCTCACATATAGTTATGATTTGTATAAACTTATTATTTTGGATCTTTGTATCTAAAAACACATTTGTATTCAACCGGACTAACTCATCCAGATTTGTCAAACCTATCCCAGAATTACCGGGTTTTGTCGTAAAACTTGCTTTCTTTAAATCATGTAATTTAGGCAAATCATGTGGACAGTTATTGATCAACATAAATGTACAGTCTTTATGGTCTGCCACGATTGCTAGTTCAATTACTGGATGTTCAATTTCTTCTGAGGCTTCAATTGCATTGTCCAAGATGATCCCCAGCATTCTTACGAGTACCATCGTTGATACTTCCAAATGATTGACCACCTCAGGAACAGAAATGCTTACATGGATTCCTTTCTCATGTGCCATATATAACTTACTCATGATCACACTTTTGATTTCTCGAATTTTTATATTTGAAATCGAAGACATCCTAAAAATTTCTTGATCAAAAATCGATCCGGTCGCTTTGATACTATTTCTAAAATAATCCTTTAGACCTGTTAGATCTTCAGTTTCGATATACTCTTCCAATGAAATTAGAATATTTTTGTAATCGTGTTTAAATTTTAGAATCTCTAAATAATTTTTTTCAGCTTGTTCACTGTATTCGATCAAGTAACTCATTTGACGTTTTTGCTCTCTATTTTCATATTCCGTTCTTTTTATGAAAATAAAAGAAAAACAAATAATCGCTGACAACAGCCCATACAATATCATGAATAGCTCATGTGCATCGATCAAATAAATTCGCAAATTTGGAAATCTTTCAATGACCACCAGACAAAAATAGACACAAATCGTCGCTGTTGCGATGATTCCGCTGATTTTCATCGTCAAGAGATCTTTGTAGCACTTTTCTAATAACCATGTTTTGAAAATATATGCAAAGAAGAAAAAAAGAAGGGTTCCTAGAATCACAGTTAATCTTATGTTTAGAACCAAATGAAGAATCGTATAACTAAAATTGATGATATAATCGGAAAAAATATATAAACAGAATGTGACAGAAGGGATAAATAGCGCAATATAAATATTTCGCCGGAAGTAATAGGTTACGGCACATAAACTAGCCCATAAAACTGCAGTTGCAAAAAAATTCATCAAAAAATAAAGTGCCATATAGCAAATGATTCCAATGATTGACAAAATGACGTAATACCGATTTTTTAAATGCGTTTCCAAATAGCTAGTCACCCAAAAGATGCAAGCCGTTTGAACGATGACAATCAACAAGCTTTCCAGCGTGTCTAAATTCACAAAATATCCCCCTAATTTAAGTAAGTCCTCACGTGCACAACAAACCAAAACAACAAAGAATTGCTTCATTACCCATTTCTCTAAGACAAAGACTAATTTCTTCATGTTATGTACCTTTCGATAACAAAAACATTTTAATCCTTTTCACCAAAAAAGATTGTAGCACATTTCACTAGTCTTTTGGATTACATGTTGATTAATAAACTGCGTAGAACTTTTCATTTTTTCGGTGCAGCCAAGGATTTTTTCTGGAAGTAATAGTCTATTTACATCAATTGTATGTTGTGCTATAATAGATATATTGCGAATCATATGTTATACGACATCTTAATTTGTTTTTATGAAATTTAATCCCACTGGCGTAACTAAAGGGTTACAAGGATGTATTAGTGGTTAGGGAATACATTGTTTAAATGAGAAAGAGTTAATATAGAGTAATCGCCTCTTTAGAGGTTTTAAGTAACACCAATGCTTCGTTAGATTGCCTTTTCTTTGGAAAAGGCAATCGTTCAACCATTTTTTTATCGAAAAACGATATATTATAGTTGAATATCAATATATATATTCTATTAGGAGGTTAAATAAATGAAAAATCATTCACGCTTTTTAAAAACAACGACTATCGGAATATGTGTTGTTTTCGGACTCTTTGGTCTGTTGTTGGGTACTCAGTTACTGACCAAAGAATCAAATGCCCCCTTAGATTGGCAAACCACCCTATTGAGTTTAGTCATTTTCACAACTCTACTATCAGGTATCATTATTGGCGGTATCATTTTTAAATTATTAACAATCATCTCTAAAGACCAAACATTTTCTGATCATTCACATCGTTTAGTTAGCTATATCCGAAAAGTAATGATTTTCTTATCACTCAGTACTTTTGGTATTTTACCAAAATTCTATCAAATGGCAGATGCGGATGACGCGCCTGGATTGATGCTATTAGGCCTTGCACTAGTTTTCTTACCTTTTGCGGGATTAGTATTAATGAATGTCTTGATCAAAATATTGGAAGAAGCAATTCGTTTGAAGAAAAATGACGAATTGACCGTGTGAGGTGTGAGATGGCGATCATTGTTAATTTAGACGTAATGTTAGCAAAGCGGAAAATGTCAGTAACGGAACTAAGTGAAAAAGTGGGTATTACCATGGCTAATCTTTCTATTTTAAAAACTGGAAAAGCGAAAGCGATTCGCTTCACCACATTAGATAAAATCTGTGAAGTTTTGAATTGTCAGCCAGGAGACCTTCTTGTCTTTGAAAAAGATCAAGAAATCTAAATATTTTTGGTGTTATAAAAATGCAAGCCCCGTAATCTCAAGATTTGGAGGACTTGCATTTTTTTATTCGTTATCAAGCCAATAATTCTTGATAAAAGTTGATCAGATTATGGATCTCTCTTGCCTTTGGAAAGACAGATATACCAAATATAGGGATATTATAGGTTTTATCAATCGTAATATTTGAAATAATACAATCAAAATTCTCATAATTGATCAAATCTTGGGACAAGGTTTGATTATTTCTAGCAACAAATTCAAAATGATTCCCCAATTGTTGGTCTAGCTTACTGAGTAAATAGTCGTCATATTTTAGTGTAGAATTGGTGATAACTAACGCCCGAACTTGCTTATTATCTTCGAATTTTTTTATTAAATCTGGCCAATACAATAATATTTCTGTAAACATAGTTGTCGCAAATTCTTCGAAATCATTTAGTAGGATATGATGTGTATGTACATAATGTTTTAACTTATTCCATAATCGAAGCTGGATTTTATTCATTTCTAAGTGACTATTTTTAAAAAAAAGAGAATTTTTTTGATAACTTATAGAGAAAGGCACCGTGCTTTGTTGTAATAAAATAGTTGCTTTACGAAAGATCTTTTTTTTATCTTCGCACACAATTCCATATTTTTCTTCCACTTCTTTGATAAAACTATCAATTGCAAATAGAATTGGATTTTTTTGATTCAAAGAACCTCTGTCGAATAATTGAAAAATAAATGCTTGATCGAATATAAAACTTGCCAAGTGTTCATTAATCAATTCGTTGCTCTTTGGTAAACGCAAACGTTTATTTGATAGTATTTCGTACTTGAATTTTTTTTGTTTTTTACTAACCGAAACTACCCCATTATCATTTTTCAGCAATAATATCCGAGCAGCAATCCAAAAATGAAATATTTTTTCTTCTTGCGGTTCCAAACTAATCAGTGCTTGTTGCAAGTTGTTTTCTTCAACAAAATCCTGCGCAAGTTGAGTCACCATCAACCGAAAGGATGCAGGAAATGCATCTTCAAAATAATGATATTTTTCCATTAAGAACTGAACGGTCATTTCAGTAATGACTTGATCGTTTCCAACAAGTTTGATCAGTGCTTGTACTTTCAGATCATAACTCTGTAACATTGGATTGATTTTATCGACGATTCGCCGCAAGGTACTTTCAGAAATAAATAAATAGTCTGCTAATTCAAGATAATTCTTGAATTTATGTAATAAAACAGCTTCCAAGTAGCGATATTCAATCGACTCATGCTTGATCACTTGATAGATATAATCTTCCGTGACATGAGGTAGAATTGTTGCTTTCACTCCTTCTTCTCGAGTCATTTGGATTTTGATATCGTTGGCATAAGAATGAATATCAAGCAAGTCATTTCTTAACGTTTTGGCTGAACAACCAAGTAAATTTTCTAAGTCGTTAAAGCGATAGGTATCACCTTCAAATAAGTATTCCAGTAACTTCAATTGTCTTTTTAATTTTTTTGACAAAATCTTCAACATTTCTTTTCACCTCACAAACAAATAAAAACACTCAAATTTGGATTCCCCTCCTTTGAGTGTTTCCCATATTTAATTTTAGAGGTCTTTTTTCTTCTCTAAAAACTATTTTTTCTACTATGAATAAAAAAGTGGATAAAAAATGTCTTAATTTTATTTATCGGACTCTTCTTCCAACTTTTCAGTCGATCGTTTTTTCCAGAAGAAGATACCGCCAACCAAGGCAAGTAACATAGTTCCTATTACTGAAAGAAGTGTGTTTCGAGTGGCATTTGTTTGTGGTAAGTTGCCTGTTGCTTCAAGATCACTTCCGTCATTTTGTCCACCTTCTCCATTTTCACCGGTCTCACTTCCAGCACCCTCTTCACTAGCACCTGGTGTATCTTCTGCACCTTGTTCAACCACTGAGTATCTTCCTTCAGCGCTTGTTGTAAAACCACCATGTGCTTCATTGACTTGGATATCTAAACCAACGATATTGTTACTTCCAAGTGCAGATGTATCGATTTGCGAATTTTCTTGTAACTGAACCGTATAAGAATTGGCTGGAATTTCGCGACCATTTACTCTTACTGTTTCAACCATAGATTTCGGATCGACTCTTTCTGTGCCAATCGCAATAGAAGCTACTCGTGTTCTAACATCTAACTACCCTGTAGGCTCAAACCCATATTCTGTCACATTATAAACAGCAAACTGTCCTCCATAAGTGAAGTTTCTTTCTTGTTCTTCATGCATCAAGATATTGTTGTTCGCATCTTGGTGGAAGACCTTTACAACATCTCCTTCAACTACTGGCAAGGCATTTCCGCTATTGAAACGTGAGATTGCTTGTTGGATCGTTTGTGTGCCGCGAACTTCATATTGATATTTCGATCGTCCATCTTGACCGAGGATCTCGATTCCATAATACACATTATTGTCATCCACTTGTGTCACACGATTATTTAAAATCGTACGATCGGATCCTTGTATTGATTGGATTTCGATTTGACGACCACTTTTCACTAAACCAAATGAACCTACTGTCTCATTTTGGCGATTCTTCAAATGGATCGTGCTGCCCCATTTGACTTCGTATGGTACTTGAATGTCTGTAGCGGTGACTCCATCTGCTGTAGATACGCGAACAGTCACTGATTTCTGCCCAGCTGTTTGTGTGTCGAATGCATCGATTTGTTCCACATTATATAACGAACTAGATAATTGGTGTCCGTTAAAGCGGACTTCATTGATCAGCTTTGTTGCATCCAATTCACTTGCATCTTCACCTAAAACTAAGCTTTGATTTTGTTTTTCTGCATGGAGCATAGTGATTGGTTCAAACTCACCATTTTGGATTCGGTAATGGGCATAATTAGATCCTGCTGTAAAGTTTCTGACCAAGTTATCGCGCATCAATAAGTTACGATTTTCTGTTTCCGCATGATAAACTTTGAAAATATCCCCTTCATTAACTTCTAACGGTTGCCCATTATTAAAACCTTGAATTGCTTGTCGGATCGTCATGTGTCCTGTCACTTCATAGCTGTATTTGATATTATCTGGAAACAGGCGACTTTCTGGTTGCTCTGGATCAGCTAAAATTTCGATTCGATAATACGTATCACGACCAAAAACATTATTCACCGCATTGTTTAAAATCGTTTCTTGTTCTCCTTGTGTCGCATGGATCTTTGATCCCCCGTCTTGTTCGATGATACTGAATGCACCAACAGTCGCATTTTCTAAACCTTTCAGTAAGAACGTACTTCCCCACTTCACCTCATAAGGAATCTCCAATTCAACGGAGGCCAAGCCATCTTTCATTGCCATTCTTAAACGAACTTCTCGTTCACCAATAGTTGTAGTATCGAAATCAGATAATCGCTCGATCGTATACGTATCTTCTGCCACAGGTTCTCCATTGATCGTCACGCTATCTAATAATTCTTCCAATTCAAAGTTGGTTGTATCTTGCGCTAAAACAAGTTCCTTGTTTGCTGTATGAGCATCCATCACTGCCATTGGTTCAAATCCGTATGCGGTTACCTCATAGTATGCATAAGAAGAATTGTAAGTGAAGTCTTTTTCTTCCTCGTTAACGAATAACACTGAACTTCCTTCTGAACGTTGCGGATGATAGATTTTGATGACATCCCCAAACTGAACGGTGACTGCACGATTATTTCCAAAATTATCCATCACTTGTTGCAACGTTGCTCGTCCCGGCATCTCTTGAGAGTAAATGCTTCGATCCCCACGAATGATTTCCATTGAATAGTACAAGGAAGAATTCGGACTTAACTGCTCATCTAGTGGCGAATCAATCCCTGGGAACATCGTTAACTGACGTACTGAATTATTACTTCCTGGTCTTAATGAGAACGCACCTGCCGCTCCCCCATTCGCTGAACGCATCACAATCGTATTTCCCCACTTGACTTCATAAGGGACAGTGATTTCTTTTGAAACTACCCCATCTCTTGTTTCAAATTGGATGCGTAGATCTTTCTTCCCAGCAGTGGAGGTATCAAATTCTTCTAATTGAGTCACTGTATATTGACTCGGTGCTAATTCGACCCCATTGACTGTGATATGATCGATCAGATTTGCTCCATTGATACCTGCTGTACTATCCCCTAAAGTAAACTCTTGTGGTGAAGATTCTGCAGCTACGGTAATAATTGGTTCTAACCCATTATCTGTCACTTCGTAATAGGCATAGTTTGAACCAATCGTGTAATCACGAACTAATTCGTCTTGCATGAGCAAGTTTCGCCCTTGCGAAGCACCTTGTGGATCTGCATGGTAGACCTTGATCACATTCCCTTTTTCAACTGGTAGTGGTTGCCCATTATTGAAGCCATTGATCGCGTCTCTGATCGTGGAATTACCGGCTACTTCATATGTATAATTCGAGCTAGTTCCTCCCATGATCTCTATGGAATAATAGGTATAACGACCAAAGTGGTTGTTGACTGGATTCGCGAGATTCGTACCATTTACTCCTTGAGACGCATGGAGTGCCAATTGTCCGTCTTCTTTAAGCAAACTAAACGCACCAACTGTTGCTTCATTTAGTCCCCTTAACACAAAAGTTTGGCCCCAATTCACACCGTATTCTATTTCCATTTCATTTGAGGCAAGACCATCATTCATTTTTAGTCTTAGACGCATATTACGTGTGCCGATCGTACTCGTATCAAAATCAATTAGTGATTCTACTGTGTACTGACTGTTATCGATTCTTCGTCCATTGATCGTCACATAGTCAATCAATGAGCCGGGATCAATGTTGGATGTGTTTTCGCCTAATGCAAAATTCTTTTGTGAGGCTTGCGCTTCCATAACAGGAGCGGGTCTAAATCCAGAAGAGGTAACTTCATAATATGCATATTCTGTACCATAGGTAAAATCATGCTCTTCTTCATTCATCATCAAGACTAAACTATTGGCTGATCGCTCTGGATGATGGATACGAATTACATCGCCCAATTGAACATTAAAAATATTATCCGTATTTCCAAATTGATCGATGATTTGTTGTAGGGTCGTACGATTCGACATCTCTTGATTGTAGATTACATTGTTATTACGCATAATTTGGATCGAATAGTATGTAGAAAAAGGCGAAGTTAACCTTCCTACAGAAGCGTCCATGTCTGTTGCTAAGCCATTAGTAATTCTTAGGGGAATATTATTAGAATCTGAATTACTTAATAATAATGAAAATGCCCCAGCTGATTGACCGTTGATCGATTTCATCAAAATAGTGTTATCCCAACGCACGTTAACAGTCGTTGCAATTGTTCCTGTGGTTCTCACGTTCACGTCTGGTCGTTGTCCTTCAACAGTTAATCTTAATTGGTGTTCACCGGCTGTTTGATAATCTGGCTCAGATGATTCTGAAGCAACCAATCTAAGAGAATCGATATCTAGTGGTGTTCCTCTAAAAGTTGCAGATTTGATTAAATCTCTGAATGCATTATTATTCAATAAAGAACTTGTATTACCTAGCTGTATAGCTCTGATTGGATGTAACTCAATCATTATTCCTTGGTCTGGCATTACTTCAGCATTCACAGAAGCTGTTGCTTCTCTGCCATCTTGTGTACGAACTCGTGCTTGCCATACAAACGAACCTGGCGTCGCTGTGCTCGTCGGAGTAATCCATGACAATTGATAGGAACCTTGATAATGGACATCAAAAAGTTCATTCAAAGCTGGCACTGGATCATTTTGATAAACCTGTATTTTATCTTCTTTTGTAGTAATCAAAGGTAGGACTTCCATATCGAAATTCACGATTACTGGAGATCTGCCTGTTTGATCACTTACTTCTACTTGTACTTGTTGCTTACCTATCTTGTTTGTATCTGGTTCTGTTAACCATCGGTAGCTGACATCACCACGAGAATTTTGTACATCAACATAACTTTCAGGATCTGGTACGGTTTCCTGATATCCAAGAGTGTGTCTACCTGATTTAACATTAGCCTGCAAATCACCGATGTTGGTAGTTGAAAAATCAAATTTAAATTCCGTTGCCATTCTCACCGTACTCCAAGCTTCATTCCAAGGTCCAATATACCAATAATAAGAATATAAAAATCTTGGTATTTCAAATATTTCTTCTTGGGGAGGGGCCACTCTTAAACGAGTGAATAGGACATTTATTTCCCCAAGGTCTAAATTTTGAGCTGTAGAACTTTCCGTAGGTGTGATTTCCATTCGCCAATTTCCACTACGTGAAATAGCGTTGATCCTGAAAACTCTTCTTGGTGCAGAATCACTATTCGCTCTTAACGGGCTCAGATTATTTACTCTTGTCCCAGGTGTGTTGACACTAGGAGAATAATAAAAAATGGGTGACACGTTTCTAAATATCATGGTGTCGTTAACGCTTAAATTATCATTTTCTGTATTAAATTGTGCATCGATACCTTTTTGCATCTCATTAACTAAAAACTCACCTAAACGAATCGCATTAATACTAGGAGCAACTTGGATACTGTCTGGGATGTCTAGGGCATACCTAGGATTTAACAATCGTTCCAAAATTTTTTCTTGCTCTTCTTTTTCTTCTTCTGATGATAGAGAGCGTGAATTCGTTTCTTCTTTCTTTGTAGCACTATCTGATGTTTTACTGGAATTTTTATTTTCCTCTTTACTATTTTTGGTGTTTTCTATGACACTTTTAGCTTCATCTTTTTTTTGCTTATTACTGACTGGTCTGTTTTGAGTCATTCCTAAATTATTTAATACCGTCACTGCCTGAACAACTGTGCCATTGAGATTGCCTAAAGTCAAACCTAGGATCAAAGCACTGTTCAACAGTTTTCTTCTTGTTCTCAAATTATTTCCTCCCTTTATCAAACAATCAGAGAAAAACTTTTTTGTTTGGTTCATTCTCTGTCGATAGTCGTTTCTTTTTTTTTAAAGGATGTTCGTAGTAATTCAAATGACTCTTTTATAAAAACGTTATGTATTTTGCGTTTCTTAATCGTCTTTTTACTATTCACTCCTTTTTCAAATCATTTAGAAAAGCATTGAAAAGCTTTACTTCTTCAAGTTTATCGGTCATCATCGTCTTGCGTAACGTCATTTTTTCCCTTTCGATTAGGAGTAATTGAAAGAAGATTTTTTGCGAGAAAATAATTTTCTAATCATCTACTTGTAAGAACCCCGAAAGGACAACAAAAAAGAAGGATCTTCACTTCGTCGAACAAGTCAACTTGTAAAGATCCTCCAATCAAATTCAAGATAATTGAATGTTACCGATTATTTCAAAGTAAAAGAATTTTTGCATCCATTGCAAATTTCTTCTTTATTCTTATAATTTACGCGCAAAGAATGACACGATCAAAACTAAAATGATCGCACCAATCAATGAAGGCACGATTGCCATACCACCAATGACTGGTCCCCATGATCCTAATATTGCTTGTCCGATTGCTGAACCAACAAGTCCTGCAATGACGTTCGCAATGATACCCATTGAAGAACCCTTATTTGTGATTGCTCCTGCAATTGCTCCGATAACTCCACCTACGATTAATGACCAAATAAAACCCATCTGTATTTCCTCCTATAGTGTCTAGCCGATTTTTTCAATGCGACATCTCATTTATTTTAATTAAAAGTTTTGACTCACCAAGATATTTTATTGTACTCTTGGCTCGTTATTTTCTTTTACTTTTTCCGTTCCTTTGCTTGCTGCATGTTTTGCTTTGTCTGTTTGTTCTGACGCAAATTCTCCAGTTGCTTTTGCAGCATCCGTCACTTTATCTTGGACAGTGACTTGATCTTGTTCAAATTCTTCTTTTGATTTGATATCTGTTACATTGACATTCACTTCGATGACATCTAAGTGTGTCATATTCGCTACTTCTTCACTGATGATCTCTTTCATTTGTTTAAAGATATATTCAATGTCTTTGCCGTATTCAACGACGATCGACATATCAACAGCAACTTGTTTCTTACCTACTTCTGTTTCGATCCCAGCTGTTTCATTGTCAGTATTGACTAATTTTCCAGCTACATTAGAGAAAAATCCTCCATCTACTGTCAATAGTCCGTCGATACGTTCTAATGCGATCGCAATAATTTTTTGAATGACTTTGTCATCATAAGTTACTTCACCGTTCATCGATTCTTCACTGCCCTTCACTTCATTTGTCTGTTTGTTTGCCTCATGAGTTGGAGTATGCACACCAGGAGTTTTCGCTTCATGATGTGGATGATCGTGGTGTTCTTTTTGCTCATGCGCTACTTTTTCTTCTACATGCGGCACCACTGGATCTGGATGTGCAGACACTGGCGCAGTTTTATTTTTTTCATCTTTGATCCCTTGTGCTTGATTCGGTGTTGTTGGATCTGGATGTGCTGATTTCGGTGTATTTCCGTTTTGATTTGAATGATTGTTTTCCATGGTAAAGCCTCCTAAGATTTAAAGTAATGTTCTAAAATTCCGGTTCTTTTTAAATACATGCCGATGGCTACACCAAGCGCAACCATAATCACGATCAGCAATGTTTTAAAAAATCCGACAGCTACTAGTAAAATAGCTAATGTCAATCCAAGCGCGCCACAAATAATTGGGAGCTTGTATGTCGAAAAGATCTCGTTCATTTTCTCTCCCCCTTACTGTACTCGTGAGTGTTCGACTCTTTTTGATTGTGGTGAGTCAAAACCGGTATAATTGATCAGGACATTCACTGGTTCATCTGTACCGATGATTTGTTTTACATCACGCTCAATGTCTGTCATCAGTGCTCCTGTTTTACCGATTAATGATGACGTACGTTTCAACTCGCCTTTTACTTTTACGTCAATTTTATTTTTTGTTGCTTTGATCGTTACTTTTGGGGAAGAAACAAACTCTTCTTTCGTCAATCGTGAACGAACCATTCCTTCGATTGCTTTTTTGTCTAATGTTAACTCGCCATCACCTTTTTTTAGTAAGAATGAACGGAAAGTTTTTGGGTAGAATAATAAGACTAGAATCAATATAAGTGTCAACACAGCAAAAGCTGCGGTTACCCAAAAGACATATTGTTGTACGTAAAAGTTAGTTAATGATAAAAAGCGAAATTCTTCTAACTTAAACGGCAATGGATAAACTGAGCTTAGCAACATTGCAAATATTAAAACAGACAGCAGAAGGATCAGTAAGATCGCTCCTATCGTTTTGGCTCCTTTGTTCATTGTCTCGCCCTCCTAGCTTCTTGTCACTGATTATAGATTAATGGCTTCTCCACCAGTGATACCGTAAATCTGTGCTGTGACATAGCTTGCTTTGTTGGATGCAAGAAAGACATAAACAGGCGCTAATTCAGCTGGTTGTCCTGCACGTTCCAACAATGCTTGTTGACCAAACTCAGGTAGATCTTCTTTTGGTTGGCCTGCATCTAGTTGTAATGGTGTCCAAATTGGTCCTGGTGCTACGCCGTTGACACGAATTCCTTTTGGTGCTAATTGTTTTGCTAAACCAATGGTGAAGTTTGCAATCGAAGCTTTAGTCGCTGCATAATCTAACAAGTGTTCACTTGGATTGAATGCTTGGACTGAAGTCGTTGTAAGGATTGCTCCTCCTGCTGGAATATGTGGAATTGCTTCTTTCACAAGTGCAAACATTGCGATGATATTTACAGCAAAAGTATCTTTTACTTGTTCCAAAGGGATTTCTGCAATTGAAGGGGACGAAATTTGTTGCGCCGCATTAAGAACAAGTGTGTCTAATCCACCAAAAGCATCCACTGTTTTTTGGATGATTTCTTTTGGTGCAGCTTCATCTCGCAAATCATAAGGTAATAGTAATGCTTTACGTCCAGCTCCCTCGATATAATGGGCCACTTCTTGCGCGTCTTCTTCTTCACCTGGGAAAAATTGAATGGCTACATCTGCACCTTCTCGTGCAAAGGCAATAGCCGCGGCACGTCCAATACCAGAGTCTGCACCTGTGATCAAGACACGGCGATTTGCTAATTGCTCCGTACCTTTATAACTTTCTTCACCGCAATCAGGCACTGGTTTCATATCCTTTTGCAAAGCCGGAGTTTCTTGATCCTGTTTTGGAAATTCTTCTGTGTGATATAGTTTTCTTGGGTCGATTAAATTTGGTTCTGTCATGTTGATCCTCCTAGTTTTTAGTCATAACTGACGTTATAAATTTGGGCGTATAAGCCCATATTAATTATTTTGTGTAATCTTTTCTAAATAAGTGATACCCTAAAGCAGCAGCAGCAACGATTGAGCCCCCTAATACTAAGAGGAAACCAGTTGCTGAATCTTCGCCTGGTAAACCGCCTGTGTTCATTCCCCAAATACCTGCGATCATCGCAGGCACAGAGATGATCAATGCGGTAGAATCCAGATATTTCATCAGATGATTCAAATTGTTGTCCATCATGCCATTGAACAGATCACCGATACTTTCTAACAGATCGCGATAAATCAAAATCATCTTCTCTGTTTGACGTTGTCTCAAACGAACGTCATAAAGCAACTGTTCATCATTGACACGTTCTTTGAATTCAGGAGTCTCCCAGAGGAGGTCCATTGTCTCTTTTTGATCCCGCAACGTATGATCGATGTAAACAATATCTCTTTCTAAATCAGCCTGCTTATACAATTCTTCATTTTCTGTCGTTTTTCGTGCTTCTTGATCTAGCGAATCAATACGCGTTTTCATTTCACGAAGTTCTTTGACAAAATGGGTATAAATATCTAATGCCGCATAAACAATCACTTTTTCGAAAGAATCGATTTTATTACCATGATGTTCAATCAGCCGATCGATAAAATTGGTTTTTTCGTCTCGACAAGTAATCAATAAGTCATTTGATATGACGAAAGATAATGGTGTCAGACGACGTTCGATTTTTTCTTTCTCACTTGAAAGGTTGAGCAGTACTAAGGAAATCGGGTTGTTCAAACTTGTTCCTGATAGATGTTCTAAGCGGGAGACCTCTTCTGGATAAGTCATACCGACAAATATATCTTCAGGGAGTTGATAGGTTCGAGTAACCTGTTCGATTTCCTCAGTATCGCTCGTATCAATAACAAGCCAATTAAAATGTTCTTCATCTGCGGCTATTACTTTCTTGTTTTCATCAATCAAGTAATATTCCAGCATGGTGAATCGTCCTTTCTAGTGTGCACTCAGCTAAAGAAACAATTAGTTAGTTTGATGTTATGATCTAGTACAGCAATCTCATTTTCCAATGAGAAACTATTTAATACATGATCATAATCCATTGTCAAATGTTTGCCTAAATAGCATTGTTCACTTTGTGATGTATAGATTTCTAGCGAAGGATGATTGATTTTTGTGACGTATAGTCCAAACTCAGTAACAAAAGGGATAATTTGGAAAAAGCTACCTTTCGCACACGCTCCTTTGTCTCTAAGGAAAGGATCTTTACTATTGATCAATGCAAGCGCTAATTTTGATTGTTCGCCTACTTTTTCCTTTAAGATGTCCATCGCATTTCTTGTCAGCGTAATTTCCATATCGATCATCTCCTCTATTAATAGTAAGTTTTTTCTATTATCGATCAATGACTCAATTCAGTATTTCGTTGAACACGAGCGTACAATGGATATTTAGGGAATGATTTAACACAACGAAAAGCGGTCATATTTGCATACTTTTCATAGTATTTTTTACTAGCACCTTTAAACTCTTCACTCCATGGTTTGATATGCCCAGAGTAATGGATGATATAAGGCTTACGACGTGCTTCTTCGTACTCTTTTTCTCCTTGAGCCGTTGGATGTTGTTTTGCTTTCGCCATGATGTAACCTTGTGCATTCCATTTTGGATGCAAAGCAATCCAACGATCGTGTAAGATAGCATTCAAAGCATCTTGGTCATGGAATCGAAGTTTTTCTGGGTTTTCTTCGATGAATTTTAGAACGTTTTTCGTGATGTTTTGTTCTAACCATTTTTCAACATTGATCAGCATCAAGCCGGAGTTAAAGTAACGCATTGAATCTGCTTCAATCTCCATTTTTTCAAGACGTTGGTGGAAACCAGCATCTTCAACTGCTGCCATCACTGCGCCATTAAACTCTAGATCCCATAGTTTACTGATATCATTCAACGCGATCATGTCACAGTCCATATAAAGGATACGTTCGACATTTTTCCCTCTAAATAACTCAGGGATCGCAATACGATAGTATGCTGTTTCAGGGATACGATCACTTGTCACTAAGTTTTTGAAGAATTTTTTGTTGATTTTCAAAAATTCAACATCTGTATTCATTCGTGAATTTTTCACTGAGTAACGTAAAAGATTTTTACTTTCTAATTCAATATCATCATCAATCACGTAGAAACGTACAAACACTTTCGGGTCACTATTTTCTAAAATCGACACAAACAGTGCTGCTAGATGAGGCACAAATTTTGTATTACAACTAGAGACAACTGCTACTTCTTTTCTTCTATTCATTTACCTCGCCTACTTTCATTAATACGCTATGCGCTAGATTTTTTAGATAGATTTGTGTATAAGGATGATCCTCCAATGTATTCCAAGGTTTATCATGCCCTGTGAAATGAACGATTGAAGGAGCTTCATTTCCGCTCTTATATAATTCTTCATATTTCTTATCTGGAGCTGGATGGCGTTCAAAAATCAATGAACATTGCATGTTCCATTTTGGATGAAGTTGTTCCCAATCTCCATATAAGACACCATTCAATGCGTCTTGGTCATGATAGATAATCTGTTCACCATTTTCTTTTAGGAATTGGATCGTTTTATCTGTAATGTCTTTTTCATTCCATTGATCAATATCGATCACCATGACACCTGAGTTAAAATAGTATTCTTCTGAATCGATCCCTAGGCGCTTCAACGCTTTCGTTTGTCCTGGATCAATTACTGCCCCAATTGTTTTACCGTTCAATGATTCGTCATATAATGCAACGATATCATCTAACACTAAAACGTCTGCATCTAGATACAACACTTTTTTATAATTGTATTTTGCTAAGATCTTAGGTAGAGAAATTCTTAAATACGCCGTTGTTGTAATGTGGTCACTGACTAAGAAATCTTCATATACATCTTTCTCCACTGTCAAGAATTGGATGCTTGCATGTTCTGAGTGTTGTGCAACTGTCTGACGCAATCCTTCTTTACTATATTCTGATAGGCCATCATCAATCACATAAAAATATATATGTCTCATCTTATTCGCATTTTCCAGTGCCGTTGCAATCATTACGCTTAGATAAGGAGCATAATTTTCATCTGAAGCAGTCACAACCGGTACAGTCCCATACTTAATCTCCATCAAAATCACTCCTTTTTTTAATCTTTTTCTAACCTGTTCTACATCTACAATATGCCTACTTTTTCCTGAAAGCAAAAGATATGCTTTGTTTTTTATGAATATTACCCAAAATTTGCCTTTTTTTATGAAAATGAAAACGAAAACATTAAGATTGTTTTGCTTTTTTATACAGCGGTCTTAACCATTTCCTTACTAATATCCTTTTCTCCATTTATGAAAAATCTTTTTTGAAAAAATTCAAAGAGTTAAAGCATTTTATTTTTATTTTAGAAGTTTCTCATTTAAGCTATTGGTGAAAGAAAAAAGACTAAGGGAGCGTAAAAAGATGAAATTAGCAGCTATTGATCTAGACGGGACCTTGCTTGATTCCCAAGGAGTTGTCCCACAAGAAAATATTCGCGCATTAAAAGCTTTCTCCTTTAATGGAGGAATCGTAACGATTGCAACAGGAAGAAATAGTATTTCTGCCAAGGATGTCTTTGCACAATTAGGCGTCAGCGGCTATTTGATTTCTTCTAACGGTGCATTGATTTCCGAAATGAAAGATGGCAAGATCGATTATGTATTAAGACGCTCAAAAATCGAAGTACCTATACTTAAAAAGGCCTTTTATTTAGCAAAAGAAGCAAAAATATCGATCATCGCAAGTCGAGAAACACAAGATGATCAAATCACTTTTGATGAAACTGCCTTAGTAAAAGACGATCCTTATTATCAACACTTCAACTTGCAAAATCATTCCTTTGATGAGATCACAAAACAGTTGGACGATCCTTCCTTAAGCTATTTGAAATTAGCTCTGACGGATAAAAATGAGGAAAAACTACAAAAAATCCAAGCAGAGTTGAAGAAAGAAGGAATTGATTCTGTTTTTTCAGACCCACATTTCCTAGAAATCACTCCTAAAAATATTACAAAGGCCCACTCACTCTTATTTCTAACTGAGTACTTAGGGTTATCTTCAGAAGACGTCATGGCGTTTGGTGATCAAGAAAATGATTTGGCAATGCTTGAATTCAGCGGATTAAGCGTGGCTATGGGCAATGCGCAAGAACATGTGAAGGATTTAGCAGATGAGGTGACAGAAACCAATGATGAAGCCGGTGTCGCAAACTTTTTGAATGATCACTTTTTATAAGGAGAGATGATAGATGTTAGTTGTTATCGATATGCAAAATCATATTTTAGATCCAACTAGTGAATTTTATATCGAAGATGCTGAAGCATTAGTTGAGCGAGTAAACACACGTTTAAACCAAGCACGTGCAGCGAATGAATACGTACTATTCACTCGTGATATCCCTATTGAACGGAAAGATGAGGCAGAAAGTGAAGATCTTAAAATCATTCCCGCGCTCTCTCCTCTACCAAATGAGCGGGAAATCCAAAAATACTACTTTACTCTGCCGCCAGAAACATTAACAGAGATCAAGCATTCCCTTTTTGAACGTAAAGAAGAACAAAAAACGATTGAAGTGGTTGGGATCGAAACTAATTTGTGTGTCTTATCCAACACGATCGCTTTACAAAGCGCCTTTCCAGAAGCTGACTTTATCATTGATTCGTCACTAGTCAGCAGCCGTGTTCACGAGCCACAAGCACTTAAACTTCTAAAAGACTTTAATGTCTATATCAAAGATTAAATGGTCGAAACGAATCTAAAAACATAAAAAAAGGTGGAATGAAAGTTCCACTTTTTTTATGTTTTTTTCAAATTATACGTCTACAGAAGAATCATGTTTTTTATCGAAATATTTGTTCAGAATCGCATAACATGCTATCTTTTATCTAGTGAATATAAATCTAGTATATTCTCAAATAGAATAACTCAAAATACAATTTATGCACGAATAAAATATAGCTATGGGAGTTTATTTATTATGCTGGAATTGAGCCGACTTGCTTTTATTTTTCCTGTTTTTATATTTGTACCGATTGTCTTTTCGTTTATCAAATGGACGAAAGAACGAAAAAAAATCGCTTTAAGTAGTTTGCCTGCGATCTATTTTATGTATAAAATATTAAACTATCAGTTTTTCGAACCCTTCCAGATCTTCACATTTAATTTAGTTGGGTTCATTTTCTCCATACTCTTTGTCATTGGGTATTTATTTTATCTAAACAGAAAAAATAAACGTTAACTCTCATAGATGATTATTTAGAGAAAGGTGAGGTAAAATGACGATTGAAGAAGCGATTTTACTGGATACACTGCATTGCCGTTTAAACTTCCTCAAAGATAAAAAGCATTTAACTACACCACAGGTTGCTGAAAAAGTGAACTTACCGATTGAGACATATAAAAACTATGAAGATGGAAAAAATATACCTAGTATCATCGAATTGATCTTTATCGCAGATTTTTACGACACGACCATCGATTATTTGATTGGTCGAACGGAAGCATCCTAAACACTTAATTCACTGTTTTAGAAAGAAGGAAATATTATATGCGCTTATGGCATCAAAGCCTCTTGCAATCACTTCCGCGCCAACAATTATTAGGACAACATCGCGAATGTTGTGCTCTGAGAGGCAATGGTTGGGGACGAAAACATGCGACTGTCGATTACGTTTTTACACATTCGCCTTACAAATTATTTCAGTATCATTTGTTAGTAATGGAAGAAATGAAGAAACAAAATTATAAACCTGGTGAGGAATGGTTTGATCCCTTGTATCGTGGAAAAATTTGTGAACCTTATTCCACCCTTCCCCCTATTGAATGGACCTCACCACTTTATCCAGAACATGATCAAATCTACTTAGCCGAATGTGTGGCAAACTTAGAACAGAAAGGGATCATCTTGTAAACAAGCAATAATACATTGCTCTATCAAACCTCTCGATTGCTGAATCGAGAGGCTTTTATTAAAATTAGACATAAAAAAACTGCTCTTTCATAAGAAAGAGCAGTAAGATATCAATCGTTTGATTATGCTTTAACGATGTTGATTGCTTGAGGGCCACGTTGTCCATCTTCAACATCAAAAGTCACAGCTTGACCTTCGTCTAATGTTTTGAAACCGTCACCTTGGATAGCTGAAAAATGAGCGAATACGTCATTTCCATCTTCACCAGTGATAAATCCAAAACCTTTGTCTGCGTTAAACCATTTTACTGTACCGTTATTCATGTATATTTCCTCCTGATACGTATCAACGTACGTTTATAGTGCAATAAATATTTGATAGGCAAAAGGAGTCTTATAATGTTTAACTTATAGCTCAAATTACGTTTCAAAATAGATTACTTTTATACTATAGCATGCCCTTTTAGAAAACACAACTATAAACCCTCGGTACTTTCAATTTCTCTATTCATCTCATTTGTTTGATTTGTTCATTAGATGAAGCAATGTCTTTCTTCTGATAAATCATTCCTAACTTCTGCATCAAAAACCGGTCACTCACATTAGACAGCATTCGTCTAATTCCGCTGATAGCTTCCTCTGGCGTAGATCCTTGAACAAACCAGAAAACCGATTTTTGATACAAAGGAGCATCTGGTGTGTCTAACCCATACTCAAATAGATCCGTCCAGCGATCAATAAATGTTTTTAACAAACCGGTCACATCCCACCAGTAGATGGGCGTACCAATCACCAAGACTTCAGCTTGTTTGATTACTCCCATGACTTGGTCAAATTCATCCTTTTCGGTCATCTGTCCTAACTGATTGATCGAATAATCAACTAAATGCAGGACCGTATAGTCGATATCCTTTAAGATTTTTTCTCCCCATTTAACGGTCATCCCCTCTTTGTTCGGGCTTGCATTAATAAACAAAATGCGCATATTAACTCCTCCTCTACCCAGTTTTTCATCCTGACTCTCTTTTTCATGTAAACTCTTGGTTTATTTTTATATTCGAACGATTATGATATCAAAACGATACTTTTCTTCATCAAATATAACATTTTTTACATTAAAAAAACAAATATTAAAAAAATCATCATCCATTAAAACTCTCTGTTATTATGTTCATCTTAATGATAAAATAAAGTTTGTTTGTTATTATTTCTTTATATAATTATAACGTTGTGCTTTCTTCTACTACTATTCTTTTTTGATTTATCTACACTCTCTAACTGGCTTTCGTCGGTTCGATTCCGACATAGAGAATACGGTCAATCACCGTAAATAAAACCAATCGCTTTTATTAGGGGGAGCTTTGTATGAAAGCGATCTATTTTTCGTAGAAACAGGAGGAAAAAATGAATTTATTGTTGTTATTGTTAGGATTAATCAGTTTGATGCTTGGTCTACATCTATTTAGTCGATCAAGTAAAAGAAATGGAAAAGCTTGGCAGCGCCATCTCATTTTATTTAGTGCTTTATTCGGTTTACTACTGATCAGTAGCGCTTGCGGATCTGGTACCAATCAAGCGTCAAAAGCAGATACCGCTACTTCGGAAACAACTTCAACATCTAGTGAAGAAAAAGCCCAACGAGAAGCGGCGGAAAAGAAAGAATTAGAAGAGAAAAAGAAAGAAGAAAAATTAGCAGCTGAGAAAAAAGCACAAGAAGAACAAGCGAAACGTGAAGCAGATAAGAAAGCGCAAGAAGAACAAGCAAGACTTGAAGCGGAAAAGAAAGCTCAAGAAGAACAAGCAAGACTTGAAGCGGAAAAGAAAGCTCAGGAAGAAAAAGCTCGTCTCGAAGCAGAACAGGCAGCACAGGCAGCGGAACAAGCGCGTATCGCTGAAGAAGCTCGTGTAGCTGCTGAACAAGCAGAAGCCCAGCGCGTGGCACAAGAACAAGCAGCCGCAGCTCAAGCGCAACAGGCACAAGCAAATGAAGCACAAGTCTTAGTTACCAGAACTGGAGCAAAGTACCATACGCATAAGTGTGGTAACGGTGACTACTATCCTGCGACAATGAGTGAAGCATTGGCACGCGGATTGACCCCTTGCGAAAAATGTTACTAAAATAATTTATGCAGTATACGAAATGATCGCTCTGATCTCGTATACTGCTTTTTTCTTATCAATTTCATAATCTAGTCTACATCTTCTTATCCCTCCTTTTCACTTATGTAATCCAATTTTTTTGTGTCAATGATCCACTTCAAATAATAATAATTATTATTTAATAAAAATACAGTTGATTCAATTCACCTATCTGTGCTATAATATTTATGGAATTTCGTTATCAACGTATCGTTGCCTTTCAACAGAACAATAAGAAAGGAGAATGACTATGACATTCTATAACAAAGAATTACAATATCGTGTCACTCTTAATACCGATTTAAATCTTTTCGTTGTATTCGACAAAGAAGATAGCAATCGTGTAGCGACTGGTGTAACGATCGAACAAGCAGTGCAAGAACTTAAAAAATCCGCATAGGAGTGAAAACCTCGAATGGACGATTGCAACTCTAGTTCACAATAAGACACCTACTTGAAAGGTCAAAGTAGGTGTCTTAAATTTTATATGCGTGATGTAACTCCACTCTTATCTTACATATGACGATCGAATGATTCTAGCTTGTTCTTAGGAATATTCTCTTTTTCAATTATTTGATCCTATTTTTTAGCAATTTGAATAAGTACCTGATTTGCACTAATCTTCAACTAATCCTTACAATCTTTTTTACTTTGTGCTAAAATTTCTTTTTCAAGATGAAAATATTTTTGTCTTTATAAGCCGTTGACAAGGAGGTTTGGAAGTGAAAACAGCGATAGCTCATTCTTTATTTAGCACGAGGAATTGACGCTTCGATGTTTTCAATATGCTATGGAAAAGAATCTAACCGTATGGACTTTACTATTATGTTTGATCATTGGACTAGCTTTATTACTTTTTAATGTGATCAGTTGGACAACATACTTTGTTGTAGTATTAATTATTGCTGGATTGACGTTCCTTGAAAAAAAGCGACGCTCAAACCTTAATAAGTAAAACTCTTTTGATTATATAAAGGCAACGAAAACTGCATTAGAAATGCATGGCTAAAATAAGCGCCACCCCTCAAAAATCATTTTCATGGTTTCGAAAAGGGTGACTCTTATTTATTATGATGTGGATTTTAAACATCTCAATTATATTAAATGATAGAACTGATGGCATGACACGTATACTTTTTTTCCCACTAAGTTAGTGTAATAATTCTGGCAATCCAAATACTTCAAATCCATAGATTCTTGCTGCAGTGTCTGATCCTTGTGTTGGTTTATCAATACGTAATCGGACATATCGTGCAGATTGTACCGCAAAAGTCTCGACGGAGCTACTAGCCGTATTATTGGTAGTTTTGGCAACTTCTTTATATATCGCTCCATCTTCACTTATTTCGATCGCATATGCTTTTGTATTCATGTCAGGACTTTCTCCACCTGCTTGCGCATGGTCTATGCGAACTTCACTAATGGTTTGAACATTCCCTAAATCAAGTGTCAATTCGTGTGGTGGCATACCCGTTGCACACCATTTAGTCGTCAAGTCGCCATCGATTGCAAAATGAGGGGCTTCCGCTTCGTTGGTATAAGAGGAAGCGGTCGCTTTCGCGTTTCGTGATAACAGCGGTAACTCCATTGGTACTTTATTAGAAATTGTAATCAAACCATTTTTTTCAGCAGGTGTCTCCCCTGCTTGATTGCTTGCCGTTAATTTGACTTTATAAACACCTTCTTTGTGGTAAGTGACAACTGGCGAATGTTCATGACTTGTCGTAATATCCCCACCTTCAAATTCCCAAGTAACCGTTTCAGTGTTTAAGGATGACGTGTTTGTAAAAGTAATCGCTGATCCTGGAGCAGCTAACGTTCTTGAAGCAGTAAAATCTGCTCTCGGCACTTTATTATCCGGCCAATCAAAAGAAACGGCTTCTGAAGGTTCACCTTGATTACCCAGCGCATTAACAGGCACGACAATCAATTTGGTTTGCGTGGTGTCTAAGGTTCGTTCAAGGGCATTGATATAATGATTCGTAGCTGGTGTTGCTCCTAAGAAAGATTTTGAGTTATCAGGATTCAATCGGTAGATCTCATAGTAGCTTGCTTGACTCTCCGTTTCATCCCAAGCCAGTCGTATGCCAGCGTATCGCCCTTCCTCTTCATCAAATGCAACATCTTCAAGCGTCAGTCCCGATACTTTTGTGGTTGGAAGTTCCTTTCCATTTGTCAGTGCTAATTGACCCAAGTGTAGCGCGTAATCGGACTGAGTCTCTGAAGAAGCAAGCTGATAAGAGAGTGTGTTGATTTTTTCTCCTGCCAACCGACTGACATCATAGCTGACAGTCGTCCAATCCCGACCGATTGGCTCACTTGCCGAGATGATTTCTTTTCGTCCGTCAGCCATTTCTAAAACTAAGTCAAGTTGGCTCATGCTCGTTGCTTTTGCCGTTGTTGTGATAGAAGTTTTATCGGAAATGATTCCATCCATTCGATACAGTTTGATTGTGCTTGTTGCCTCGTTCACCATACTCCCTTTAAGAAGCAAAGAATTTCCGCCACGAAACGCCTCATCGAAATCCATCTCAACGGCTAATTGATTTTCTCCTTGACGATCAAAGATCCAACGATACGTTGGCATCACGTCTTGCATACTGCGATTATTCCACTCTAGATCAGATACTTTTTTTCCATTGATAAAGTATCCATACCCATTCCCCATACTAAAATTCGTCACAAAAGGCATGCTGGTAATAGCGCTCTGCTCTACTGCATACGTAGAGATCCCAGGCCATTCTTTTTCTACCGGTGCCTTCCCTTTCGTTGGATCACCTTGTTCATTTACCCAAAAACGCAATTCACGACGTTGAAAATCAGCAGGATCACTAGCTGATGTGTATGTCCAACTTGGCACATATAGACCTAACGAAGTATACGGAGTGCCCGTTTCATCTGTGAACAACCGCCAATTCACTGGTGTATCATAGCCATTTTGTTGGACATCGATGCCCGCATATAATTGATAAGGATCAATGCCTAATTCATTTGCTTTCTTTTTAGAAGCTTTCAATAGCTCTTGACTAGCTAAACGATCGGTGTTCCACCAGAAATTCAAAAACATGCTATCTGCTAAAGGATTCATCTCCGCATCGACTAAAAAAGCTTGGTTTTTATCCGTCAGTGCATTTTGCCAATCCATCTTCCCTTCCGAAGTCATTGAATCATACCACATGATTTCTAATGCTGCTTCTTTTTGCTTGAATTGTTTGATGAATCCTTGCATCAAATCCGCATGTTTTTTACTCAATCCTTCTGTCGTATCCGCCCCTTCTACCTTTTTATGATTGTTTGCATCGTCGAAACTTGTGACTAATGTGTCCGTTTCCTGATTGATAAACCAGCCATCAAACCCATATCGAGTAGCTACTTCGATCAATTGATCGACTAAAGGAAAAGTACCATCCTCATCTTTTTGCAAGAATGTATCCAACCATTCGATTTTACCGCCATGAGCAGACTGCGGAAAGAAAACTGTCCCTAATACTGGCACGCCATTTTTATGGGCTGCATCAATGACATCAGGACTTGGCGGTACAATGATCCCTTCACCAGACGAACCACCCCAATATACAAGTTGATCGATATATTGCCAATTGGAAAATACATTGGCATCAAAAGTATTAATACCTCTAGGCGCATTCCCACTTGTACTGCTATTCATGATCGACAAAGCGACAACTTTCATTTCTGGTGTCTGCGTGTCATTTGAAGTTGCCAGTGCGTTTTTATCGATCCGTTTTGCCAAAGGTACTTGGCTAACATTATAAGGTGCATCTGGATCTTTAGAAAATTCCCATTCTAGCAAGTCTTTAGGAAACCAGTAAGACGATTCTGGCTGATTATCCATTCCTCGTTGGTAAGTTGCTGCTTCTGTTTCTTTGTAATCAAACGTTTTAGTCTCTGCGTGATACGTTGCCCCACTACCAATTGCACTTGCTATTACTACTGCACAAAAGAGTCCGACCGCCATTTTTTTCTTATCCTTCATCTCCGCTCCTCCTAAATTTAATTGATTCACAAAAATGATAACGCTTTCTTTGTTTTAGGTATATGAACAAATCATAGAACTTTCACAACAAATTATAGGTAACATGAACAAAAAAACTGATTTTGATCGTCGATCGAAATCAGTTTTTTTATTGTTGATTCGCTATTATGCCCTTTTACGATAGATTTCATTTGAAACCCTCATGAAACCAATCAACTATAATAAAACTTGGATTGTCTGTCAGCATGATTAGTTACTTCAACATTTTGACTTTTCGTCGTTTGTTCAGTGATGACGGATTTTTCAATCATTCATTCCCTCGCTGAAAACTCGAATCTCATAAACGATTTCTTCTAATGTTCCAGTGGAAGCTTCTGCTTCGATCGCAAGAACAGTCGACTTTTTTTTAAATATTTCTGGAAACAACTCTGGAAGGCGCTCACCGTAACTTTTAGGACTAAATCGGCATGCGTATTCTCCACTAGGTAAAATCTTGATATTGTTACCGACATTTTTTGTAGGCTTGATTTCTATATACATATACTGGTGCACGTTTTTATCAATAAATTCATAGAGAATACCAAAATCATATAAAGGCTCATACCCTGCTTCCATCGAGCGATCAAACAAATTGGCTGCTTCTGTATAAAGTGTCTTTTTGTTATCAGTCTGTTGATAAGGAAAAACATATAAGTACTTTTCTGACAATTGCCGAATATGTTGCTTTTTAGAATGTCGATATGTTTTTAACAAATTAATTTCTTCTTTTACCTCTTGCATTCCTTTTAAATTTTGTTGGAGCGAATCGATTTTTTGTTTCATTAATTCTTCGCTATATGATAAAAAAGATAGGTAATCGATGGAATTATTCGGATCACTGAAGAGATGTAATTCCTTTAAAGGCAACCCAATCTCTACACATGCTTGAATCAGCTCGACCGCACTCACTTGCGCTAAGGAATAATAGCGATAGCCAGAATCTGGATTGATGTATACCGGCAATAATACCCCGACTTGTTCATAATATCTTAACGATTTAATATTGACACCGGTTATTTTCGCCAATTCTCCGATACTCAACAATTCACTTCTTTTGTCCGTTTCTCTCATTACAATTCTCCTACATGATAATAATCTTTAATATCAAGCGTTCAGATACTGATTATATCATAAACTATTTTTACATATTATATTTTATCGTTATTTTTTTAATCTAAAACCATTCACATAGATTCCTTTATTTAATATTTTTCATCCATAAATTTTGATAAACAGCTAGATTTATAACGTTTTAAATTCATCTTTATTTTAGTTATATATAAAAAACAAATGAACCATTAACACAATTTCAATGATTCATTAGATAAAAATATAATAATTCCGAATCTTCTCTATTTTTGAGACAACTAAAAAAACTACCACCATCAACTTTATCTAAGCTGATAGTAGCAGTTTTCTCTTAATTAATAAATATGATAATCCGACTGTCCTTCTTGTTCAATTGTAATGACTAGTCGATGCGGCAAACAGATACTCGTTTGTCCAGGTTCCGAGATCCAGCCAGTTCTGACAGCGATTTGATCGGGACTATTATCTTCTTTGACTCTGATCTTGCCTTCTTGGATTTCGACAATATTGTATTGGGTATCAGAAGGATGATAAGTCACCATCTTACTACTGATTTCATCTAAATCAAAACGTTCGACTTCTTTTCCGTCGATTTTGACTACTGCATACTTCACACTATTACCGCTTTCTTCGTTATCAAATGACAAAGCAAAGACAATTGTCGGAACGAAAGAAGCAACTACCAGAACACTAATAATGATGATATCCCAAGGTTTTATACCTGATTTACGAAAGTTGTGCATATTGATTGTCCTTTTGGATTTTCTTATTCTATCCTTTTATCGATCTTCTAAATAGATGTTGATTTGTTGTTCGTCATCATAATCCAGTTGATCAGTTTCAAGCATTTCCATTAATTCTATTTTCAAGTCTACAGGAATCTCCCAGAAGCCGTCAATAGATTTGAACAAATCGGCGTCATACTTTTGAAAAATAGGATAAATGTCCAAAAATTCTTCAAAGGACAAGTTTTGTTTTTCGTAATAGTCTTTGACAAAGCCTTGCTCTATCGCATGTTCTGTAGGAAGGCCAGTTTCTGTGATCAGTTTCTTATCGACCATCGCACGATAGAATTCCCCTTTGTCTACAGGTTCTTTCACCGTTTCCGAATAATATTTGATTCCTTGTTCGACTAATGGCGGATAAATAATTTCCATTTCTTGCCCCCCTTACATCTTCCAATCGGTTATTCTGTCACTTTGCGTCCTTTATAGTAGCCTTTTAAAGAGACATGATGGCTTCGACGATAATCACCAGTCAACTCGTCAAAAGAAATCTCTGGTTTCGTCAAACTTTGGTGTGTTCGTCGCAAACGTTTTTTTGCTTTCGATGTTTTTCTTGCTGGTACTGCCATAACTTTTTCCTCCTATTTTACCAACTTGCTTTTTTAACTCCTGGGATCAATCCTTGATGTGCCAGTTCTCTAAAAGTGATTCGAGACATGCCAAATTTTCTCATGTAGCCTCGAGGACGGCCATCTGTCTGATCTCTCAGTTTTAAACGATTTGGATTAGACTCTTTTGGCAACTTAGCTAGTCCTTCATAATCTTTTGTTGCTTTCAACTCTTGACGTTGTTCACTATATTTATTGATCAAAGCTACTTGCTTATTCATTTTTGCAATTTTTGATTTTTTTGCCACTACTAATCTGCTCCTTTATTTCACTTTATATTGTACAAATCGTAATAATTACGTTTTGAGTAGGACAACAATACCATTTATTTGTTTGTTTGTCAAAAAAGAAACACTAATAAAAAATACGGGTGAGTGGCCTTGGATTGAGCGTGTGTTTTTGAGAACATTGAAAAAGCTCCCATGACATGTATCACATCCATCACGGTGAGCTTTTTTTATTATTAACTACCTCAAATGTAATTAAACATTTCAGCCATTATATATTGATTTTTTGCAATGCTTTCGTAGGCACTTCTTTTTCTGATACTTCACTCCAGCCTTTTCCTTGCATTCCTTTTGCATAGATTTTTAAGTATCTACCTTGCTTTAATTCGTGATCCACTAATTTTTTTACTGTTTGTTGATTGCCATCTTCATCGTCTCCTTCAAACGTGTAGAGATAATCCTTCCCTTTTTTATCCCCACTACTTGTTTTGACATAGTATTCTTTCACTTCTTTATTAGATAAAAAATTATCCGTTAATGCTTGAAAGCCTTCTGTCTTTGATTCAATAAAAAATGCACCGATTCCTAAAATAAGCGCAATTGCTAACTATCCATTTAATCGTTTCCCGTACCCATTTCCACTTCCTTATTTTTTTACTTTTTGTCGAAACCATATTATATATCTACATGAGTCAAGATATGTTCTACTATTGAGCTGCATCATTTAACGTAATAAAATTTTCATCTAGCGATTGATTTTGACTTGGCAAGAATAACGCAATAAAAATAACCCGTAAACTCCAAAACTATTCTCGGAATTTACAGGATATAGAAAAAGAATTACTACAACAAATTTTTTGTTAAGCTTTGGTCTACCTTACAACTACCGCATATTTACGTGCATTATAAATATTCTCAAATGTTGCCCGATTCATCCAATAAGAACCACTGATAGGATCAGATACATGGACTTGATTACTTCCTTTATTATATCCATCAAGAGTGACCGCATGATTATTATTCGCTGCGATACCAAAATTCCAATTTCCCCAACGGATTGGCTGAAAGTTGATCGTCACCCAAGCAACAACCGGATGGCCATTTTTGACTTCGTTTAACAACGTACTCATCGAGCTACCTGAAATATTTTGGACATTTCCGTACTTCTTGCCCCACGCCGTCAAAGGTGTAGGATAAATTGCAGAATAAGTCCATGAGTTTTCGACAAATGGGCTGCCGACAAAACCGCTGTTTGGATTACCATTCGGAGATTTAGGAATCGTGTTCAAGAATTGAGTCAAACTCCAGTTGGTGATCTTTCCTTTATATTGAAGTGCTTGCAATAATGAAGCCCCTTCACATCCACTTGGCGCACCTAACGCATATTGGTTGTAATTTTTCACACCCAATTGTTTATAGTCCTCTTGATTTTGTTGACCACTGCCAACTGCGTACCAACCAACACCTTCATAGACCCAGCCTTGTTTCGTGATTACTTTTTTCTCGTTTTCATCTAATGTGTAATGGTGCCAGTTCACTCGTTTACTATATAAACGACTGACAGGAATGGCATTCGCTCCTTTATAGGAATACCAACCGATTCCTTCATACTTCCAGCCTTGTTTCGTGATACTATCTCTTTCTTTTGCGTTCAACGTATAAAAATGTTCTCCATTGTAGCGATTGTACAAACGATAGACTGGATCACCACTTGTCGGTGCCTGCCAACCAACACCTTCGTAATTCCAACCAATCCTTCTTAAATGATCTCGTTCACCAGTATCTCTCGTGTAAAAATGCTCCCCACTATGTGGATTGAATAAACGATACATTGGAATCGTTTGCACAGCTGCTCGAAATAATCTTGGAGAACCTTCGATCAATTCCTCTTTTGGCGCTTGCGTGATATCAGCTTCGTTTTTACCAGCTTTTTCCGGCGCTTGCAAAACTACTTCTACTCCATCGACGATTGCAGTTTGTGGTTGCTCTGGTTGAGCTTCTTTTGCTTCACTCGCTTGTACTGGTGGTGTTTGTTGTGTCTCTTGCGCGGGTATCTCTGTTTCTTTCTCTTGACTGACTTCATTCGTTTCTGTACTTTTTATCTGTGGAGCTGCTGACGTTTGAGTCGATTCAGTCGAGGTTTCCATTGTAGACGAATCCTCTGCAAAAACTTGACTCACACCAAACGAACTCGCTAAAATCGCAAGTATCATGAACCCACAAATCCCCTTAGAAATAAATCCCCTTTTCATCTTTTTCCTCCTCATAAATGAACAAAAAATAGCAATAGATTTTACATAAGATGTTTCCTAAAAATATTATAACGATAGTAATATAAACTCTGATTAAATTATACATGAATCTATTTTTTTGTCCGAATGATTTGTTTAATCTATTTGAGAACCAAAGGAAGCATACGCTAATTTCATTTAGTAAAAGTAGATGGAGCTAAGGTAGAAATGAATGAATCGTATCATTTAGAATATGAGGGTTTCCAATGTTGGCGAACTTATATTATTATGAATGCGCCCATCCTTTAAAACAATTGCTCTGGAAGATTGACTGGCAAGCTCTAGATCATGAGTCACCATAACGATTGTCTTTCCTTTGCTTACTAATTCTTTAAGTACTTCCATAATAAGGATACGTGAGTGAGTATCTAATGCGCTAGTAGGTTCATCTAAAAATAATATTTCTGGATCTGCTAATATTGTGCGCCCAATTGCAACTTTTTGTTGTTCACCACCCGAAAGAGCATCAATAGGCTGGTGTGAATCCGCTTTTAATTCCAATCGTTCTGCCAAAGTATCGACATTTTCCCTTTTTATTTTGTGCCCATTCAATGTTCCTGGGAGTACCATATTATCGTAGGCTGACAATGAAGGTATGAGTTGAAAATCTTGAAAAATAAAACCAATTTTTTTACGACGAAACTTTGCTAATTTCGCTGCACTCCATCCATATGGTGATTTGCCATCAATTAACACCTCTCCTTTTGTAGGAGGTAATAAGCTAGAAATACAATGAAGCAACGTTGTTTTTCCTGAACCAGAAGGTCCTACGATCGATACAAACTCTTGTTGCTTTACTTCAAAAGAAATATCAGTCAGCACTTGTAAAAGATTTCCTTTCGCAAGCTGTATCTCTTTTTTTAATTCGTTTATTGAAATAACTATCTCTCTCATCGATATTAACCTCCATAAAATCATTCTAGTTTATAAATCAAACTCTCATACAAAACTGTAGGACGCAAACTACTCATTGATAGTAGAAGGATCTCCCAATTCAGCAATTTCTTTCCTTCTTTCAATCTGAATTAATTACTTTCTTATGTTTGATTCAATTAAAACAATCTATTCTTTTAGTATATTAATAAATCTACTCGACATACTTTTTTAACGTATAGTGCTCAAACCAATAAATTGCAATAAAACATAAACCGAATATTAGAAAAGCGCCTAACGATAATAGGAGATTAACCGACCAATTTGCCTTAAAAATATTGCCACCACCCAGATAGGTCACTCTTAGCAGTGGAATCGCAAACAATATTGTTCCAATGAAGGTAATTATTATTGAAATGAATGAAACTGAACTGATTTCAATGATTCTCATTTTAAAAATCCAATCTGGTGTACAGCTAGTATAAAAATAATTTTTAGATTCAACTTTTGTTTTTATTCTAAAAAGGCAAATTGACACAATTACATTTGCTAAACTATTGAGTATTGGCGCCCCGAATACAAAAATAAGGTTGATGATCAAATCTGAGATATAAGAACTATCATTTGTTCCATCAATTAGTAGTTTAGTGTTGAGAAACAAAGCTATAAAATTCCCAACTAGCATAGTAATGATGCTGACTGGACGAATTAATTTTATTAATTCTTCTATATTGTATTGTATATTGTAAAGTGCAGTGCGGATCTTCGGATTCTTTGTCATTTTTGGTACCCCAACAATTCTATGTACTATCCCTCGAAATATGGGACGAATCAAAAATTCATAGTAATCAGTACAGACAACCACAGAAGAAGCAATAAATTCATCGAGTTACTCATACTTCGAGTATATTCTTTTATTAAAGTTGGATCAGGAACATTTTTTAAATATAAATATATTGTTGCCCCTACGCTCACTAGTGATGCAAGTATTCCCAAAAATTTGCCGCTATTCTTCATTTTAATAAACGCTCTGTTGGAAGAAAGGCTCCCCTTTCTTTTCATATAAATTTTAAGACAATAACGCATACATGTATATAGAATAATTGCTAGTTGGATCAATATCACAACAAAAACAACATTCCATGAGAATTGAAGCGGGATATGTACAAGAGAATCTTTAGCAGAACTCGAAGGTAAGGTGGTCAAAAAAAGCTGTGAAGCTTTTAAGGAAAAGCCGCTCCCAATAACAGCTCCAATCATACCAATTACTAACATTTGTCCAGTCATCACCAAACTGATTTGAGCAGGAGAAGCTCCTAAAAGAAGCAATATGTCATTTGTTCCATCAAAAAAGTCTATACACTGTTTCATTGCATTGATAGTCAATAAAAACAACATTACTATCCCTATTACTATTGGTAACTGCATAAAAACACCATAATCAACTGAACTGTTAAGATCAGCCCTACTTAAAGCATTTAATATCACAAAAGCAGTGCTAAATATTAATCCAGAAACAATAAAAATAGGTAGGATGGATGGCCAAATTTTCCAATGCTGTAAAAATTGCTTTAAAATCAACTTAAACATTTATCTGTTGCCTCCTCATTTAACATATCTAAATTTAAGGTAGCATAAGAAAATTGTAGTAACAATTAGACTTTAGCCTTATTATGTATAAAGATTAAGTAATCAACCTAAAAAATACGCATCAAGAACCTACTATGTTTTAGCTATTCTAATAGAATGCTTGGATAGCTAACAATTATCTTAAGATATTAAAGCGAAACCCTTAAAGTGATAGAAGTCATTACCTTTTCAAATGAAGGATCTTGCTTCAACATGGAAAAACATTGTTTTCCAGAAAAAAAGACAGAAAGAAATTCTCCACTTCTTTCTGTCATAATTATTCTAATATTCCTCTTAACCAACATCATTTGACAAAGAACTAAGTTTTTTTGCAATAGCCTATTAGGCTATTTCTTCGGCTCATCCTCATCCATTTTCAGAACGGCCATGAAGGCTTCTTGAGGGACTTCGACGTTACCGATTTGTTTCATTCGTTTCTTACCTTCTTTTTGTTTTTCAAGAAGTTTACGTTTACGGGAAACGTCACCACCGTAACATTTGGCCAACACGTTTTTACGTAAGGCTTTGATGTCTGAACGGGCAACGATTTTTTGTCCGATCGCCGCTTGGATCGGTACCTCGAATTGTTGACGAGGGATCAGTTTTTTCAGTTTTTCAACGATGGCTTTTCCGCGTTCATAGGCAAAATCACGGTGAACGATGAAGCTTAATGCGTCGACTTTTTCAGCATTCAGCAAGATATCCATTTTCACTAGCTTGCTCTTTTGATAACCTGACATTTCGTAGTCAAGTGAAGCGTAGCCTTTCGTGCTTGATTTTAGTTTGTCAAAGAAATCAAAGACGATCTCTGACAAAGGCAAGTTATAAACGACATTGACACGATAATCATCTAAATAATCCATTGTAATAAAATCGCCACGTTTACGTTGCGAAAGTTCCATGACTGCACCAACGTACTCATTAGGTACCATGATCTGTGCTTTCACAAAAGGTTCTTCGACATCTTGGATCGTGACTGGTTCAGGAAAATCAGCAGGATTATCAACAACGACCATCGAACCGTCTGTTTTGTTGACATGATAGATTACAGAAGGCGCTGTCGTGATCAATTCAAGATTGAACTCACGCTCTAAACGCTCTTGGACGACATCCATGTGAAGTAATCCTAAGAAGCCACAACGGAAACCAAAGCCAAGTGCTTGTGATGTTTCTGGTTCAAACTGCAAAGCAGCATCATTCAGTTGAAGTTTTTCCAATGCTTCACGCAGATCATTATATCGTGATGTGTCGATCGGGTATAAACCACAATAGACCATTGGGTTCATTTTACGATAACCTGGTAATGCTTCTGTAGCTGGATTATCCGCAAGTGTCACTGTATCCCCAACACTTGTATCTTGAACTGTCTTGATGCTTGCGGTGATATAACCGACATCACCGACCATCAAAAAGTCACGAGCAATCGTTTTTGGTGAAAAAACGCCGACTTCGGTCACATCGAAGGTCTTGCCATTACTCATCAATTTGATTTTATCCCCTGCTTTGACAACACCATCGGTGATACGTACGTTTAAAATAACCCCGCGGTAACTGTCATAGATCGAATCAAAAATCAAGGCTTTCAAAGGAGCTTCTAGATCGCCTGAAGGTGCTGGGACATATTCCACTACTTGTTCCAGTATTTCTTCGATACCAATTCCAGACTTCGCACTTGCTAAGACCGCTTCACTGGCATCGATGCCGATCACTTCTTCAATTTCATTACGCACACGCTCTGGATCTGCGGCTGGTAAATCGATCTTATTGATGACTGGTAAAATCTCTAGGTCATTATCTAATGCCAAATAAACATTGGCTAATGTTTGTGCTTCAATCCCTTGAGCGGCATCCACGACTAAGACTGCGCCTTCACAGGCAGCTAAACTTCGAGATACTTCATAGGTAAAATCGACGTGCCCTGGGGTATCGATCAAATGGAAGATGTACGTCTCCCCGTTTTTAGCCGTATAGTTCAATTCTACGGCATTAAGTTTGATCGTGATCCCACGTTCACGTTCTAGATCCATGGAGTCTAATAACTGATCTTGCATTTCGCGAGACGTCACAGTGTTCGTCTTTTCCAAAATCCGATCGGCCAAAGTTGATTTCCCATGGTCGATATGAGCAATGATCGAAAAATTTCGAATTTGCTGTTGGCGTTGTTTCATTTTCTTTATATCCATAGCGTCTCCTCTTTTCATATAATCAGCACTTTTCATTATACCAACGAAAAGGAGGAATTTAAAGACTTTTTCCTTCTAAGGACTTTAGAAGTTTTTTTTAGAAACTTTTGTTATACTGTGAACAAGTAACTAAATTGGAGTTGAAAAAATGGACCAAACAGATTTTAGAGAAAATTTTGAGTTGAAGCCTGTCACGGAGGAACATGTTGACCAGTTCAATGAGTTACTTTCCTACGTTTTTCAAGTCACTGACTCTGATATTGAAGAAAGTGGATTTGAAAACAAACGGGAATTTGTACGTTCCAAGCGACCGATTCTAGAATTATCAAATGTATTCGGCTGGTTTCATAAAGAAAAATTGATTTCTCAAATCGCGATCTATCCTTGCGAGGTTAATATCCACGGTACACGGTACCAAATGGGCGGAGTGACTGGTGTTGGAACCTATCCTGAATATGCCAACCATGGATTGATGCAAGACTTGATCATCGTCGCATTAGACAACATGCGCAAAAACAAACAGTGGGTCTCTTATCTTTATCCTTACAATATCCCTTATTACAGGCGTAAAGGTTGGGAAATCATGTCAGATAAGTTATCCTTTAAAATACGTGATACGCAACTACCTAAACAAGTACCTGTTTCTGGTATCGTGGAACGACTGCCTGTCGATCACGAAGATGTTTTCCGTGTCTATCAACAGTTTGCGGGAAAGAATCATGGTGCGCTGTTTCGTAGTGCCTTTCACTGGGAAGAATATTGGCGTTTTGAAAATGAAGAAGAACGGACTGCGGCGATTTATTACAATAGTGACAATGAACCAACCGGAGTGCTTTTTTATTGGGTCGCCGAAGAAGTCTTCCATGTCAAAGAGATGTTTTATTTGAACCAAGAGGCGCGTAACGGATTGTGGAACTTCATCTCTGCACATTTTTCAATGGTTTACTGGGTACATGGCGATATCTACAAAAATGAACCCCTTGCTTTTTTATTAGAAGATAGTCAAATCAAAGAACAGATCGAACCTTACTTTATGGCAAGGATCGTTGACGTCAAAGAATTTATCCAGCGCTTCCCTTTTTCTGGTACAGCAGAAGACTTCCATTTCATCGTGGAAGATTCCGTGGCACCTTGGAATAATGGCGTATTTGGCTTGACGTGGCGAGATGGCCACTTGTCAATCGTTAATGAACCGATTGGTAAAATGGTTCGTTTAGATATCCAAACATTGACGTGTCTAATGATGAATTATCGTCGTGCTTCTTACCTTGCTCGAATCGAGCGCATAACCACAGATGAGGAGATGGTCAAGACATTAGAGCGAATCATCCCAAACATGGAAGCTTATTTTAGTGACTATTTCTAATACAAAGGATGTTGAAACGAATGAATATTTATTTTGCAGCACCACTTTTTGCAAAAGGAGATTTGCTTTATAACGAATCTCTTGTCAAAAAAATTAGAGAGATTTCTTCTGATTTGTCGATCTATCTACCACAAGAAAACGAAGCAATCAATGATAAGACTGCATATGCAGACAGCAAAATGATTGCCTTGGCTGATACAGAAAAAGTACTAGAAAGTGACTTGATGATCGCACTTTTAGACGGATTGACGATCGATGCCGGAGTTGCTTCTGAGATCGGTGTCGCCTATGCTAAAGGCATCCCGATCATTGGTTTATATACAGACAGCCGCCAACAAGGTGCGACTCATCCAAAAAAAGTCGCTGCCTTGCAACAGGCTGGTGAAAATCAGTTCCATTATTTAAATCTTTATACGGTCGGCTTGATCAAGTTGAACGGAACGATCGTGTCTTCTGAAGAAGCATTGTTCAAAGCATTGAAATCATATCTAGCTGGGGGAAAAATTAGTGAGTAAGACAGTAAAAAAAGTTCAGATTGCATTAACGATTTTCGGTCTATTTGTTGTTGGTTATAACATTTTCGAATTTGTAACAAACAAATATTCGACCACACAAGGAATCACCTTTATCATCGAATCACTGGCAGGTATCCTATTGATTTATTTGCCACAGATCGTTCGCCGATTATTCAAGATCCATGTTCCTGATGCCATTGTTTTATTTTATTGGTTTTTCTTGTTCATTTCTGTCTTTTTAGGAACAGGTATGCACTTGATCAGTATTATTTCATTTTGGGATAAAATCTTACACGCCGTTAGCCCGATGGTTCTGACTGCCTTAGGTTACGGTTTGATCGGCTTCTTGCTGAAAGACGCACCAATCGAGAAAACAAGTCCTTGGCTATTTCTTTTATTTGGATTTGCTTTTGCTGGGTTATGCGGTGTTTTCTGGGAATTCTGGGAGTTTTTATGCGACCAATTCTTAGGAATGAACTTGCAACGGTTTGCTGCATCTGATGGTACACTCTTCGTCGGACGCGAAGCATTGATGGATACAATGGGAGATTTACTAACAAATACAGTCGGCGCCTTTATCATGGGTGTTTATGCGTGGGTCCAAGTGAAAAAAGACCCAGCACATTTTGAGAGTTACCGACTACAAAAATTAGATCACTGATCAATCGTAACAAGTATGATAGATAAATAAAAAAAATTGGCAAGGGATTTTGTTTGATCCTTTGTCAATTTTTTTCAATTCTTTATTTTAAAAGACTCATTCCAACCACACCCACTACATACACCAATGTACCCAAATAGATTGAGCGTTTTTCTAATGATGTCTTCTTCTCTCTCAAAATAATGATGCTTCCGTAAGTTGCGACAAGTAAACTCATTTGCGAAAAGGCATAAGTAATACCCACACCTAAAGACGCAGACACAGCAAATAACGTCGTGTTAGCGATCACCCAGGAACTACCAGTGAGGATATTTCGAGCGATAGCGTTGACTTTCAATTGTCTGATTTTCTTCATTGAGAGGATCATCCCTCCAACAAACATGCCGATGGATTGAGGTAGAAACACTTGCGGTCCATGAATATCAAAATAACTAGTGATCGTTACATATAGCATCAAAAACGCAGATGAAATGCACAAAAAGACAATCACTTGTTTCGCCACTGCGCTGTTTCCATTGCTTGTCTTAGTCACCAATAGCACACCGACTAAAATGACCGCCAACGCCACGATCGACATCATAGCGACAAAGAAACTCGTCCATTCCAATAAAAAAATTCCTGAAATAAGCGTGACAAAGGCTAATTGTGTCCCAACAGATATGGGCATCGCTTTTGACACTTCAGCCTTTTCTAATGCGCGGAACTGAAAATATTGCCCCACCGCCCAGAATACTCCGGACAAAAAACAAACAATGAATGAAACCGTTTGGTATGTTACTTGCTGAAACAAACTAAATATCAACCCAAATAATAAAGCAGCAATGGTGGTGCCAATCAATTGTTCTTCTGACTTGCCCCCCATGATCTTAGATAATATTGGCATCATGCCCCACCCTAATGCTGGGATCAAAGCTAAAAATAAAAGGTGTATCGCCATAATTTCTCCTCTTTCAATTTCACAACTAAACGGAGACACAAGTAGTCAACTTGCTGTTCCTAAAACCCGCTAAACGGTGTTCCAGAAGCAACTCCTTGAGAATCAACTTGTGCCTCAACTTTTTTTTATTTTGTTAATAAATAAGTGGCTAAGCCATAGCCGCTGATCGTTTTTGTCTCTGTCACTTCTTCTTCTAAGGCATTGATACGTGTGTATTTGAACCCTGCAAAAAGCTTCTCTGGCTCAAGGTAACGCTTTTCTGAAGTTCCATTAACTAATCGAATCACTACGCCTTCTGAATAATAAGCGTTATGGATCGCACTGACAGCCAATCCTTCTTCCAAATCTAACGAAATTTGCGTATACGTCGTTTCACTCAAAGAAAGTGGTTGGATTCTACTTTGGATCTTATTGTCGATTCGATAAACGAAATAATTCAAATCTTGCAATTGATACGAAATCGACGGTTGTTCTTTGTCTGATTTCCATGTCACTAATGTGTGTTCTGAAATATCAGTTGGCGCCATGCGCACTGAAAAGTCAAAATCGATCCGTTGATTTTCCATTTGAGCAAGCGGTGTCTCCATCATGATATGCCCTTTTTTCGTCGTATCTCCTGAAGCCCGCCCTGGACGATACAGCAAATCTGGTTTCCCTAACGAATCCGTCGTGGCTAATACCGTGACGTATAAGGAGTCATTGATATATTCGTATTCCTTACTTTGTTCGGTATAAAACACTAATGCCTCTTCAGAACTATACACGATCACTTGTTTTTCAAAGGGCTCGATATTTACTGGCATCTCAGAGTATTTTTGTTCCCAATCGTTCATTGACTGGTTTATTTTTTCTAAGTAACCAAATTGGATCGCAGAGACGACCTTTTCAATCGATTGATTCAACTTTGTTTTGATACGGACACGGTGATTTAATACAGAATTTCTAAAAGAAAGACAACCTTGGACCTCTCCCTGTTCCGTTAACTTCAATGTCAGCTGGTAAGCGAAGACTTTCGTTGTTTGACCGGCGATACGTTCTGCCAATGTATAAGGAAGCTCTAGTTTTCCTTCCAAGATCAAGGTTTCTTCGTTGCCTTTACATGAATCAAATGTCAAAGAGACTGGATGATCATTAGGTATCGGCGAATAATCGTAAGTATCTCCGGCATTGCTATCATCCACGATTTTCAAGAAGTCTCTAATCGTTTGGTCACCATCTGAAAAGGCAAGTTGTCCCTCTTCAAAAGTCAAAGAATAGTTCCCTTTTGAGATCATCGTTCGTGGCGTCATATCAGGTAGATCAGCTGTAGTCTGTTCGACGAAATCGAAGACTTGATAACCTAGTCCATCAAAGGAACAATCAACTGCTACTTGTAAAATATAGTACCCTGGCTCTTCAATAAATCGATTGCCGGCAGGTGTTTCTTGCATGATATTTTGGCGGCTAGGCACATAATCCATCGAGATGACAGCAGAATCATGGCCCAATACTCCGATTTGATTGACTTTTGAGATAAGTTTTACCACTTTTTTTCCTTTGAAAGGTGTAACTGAAGTATTCAAAATCAAGAATTGTTGATCTGTCAGCTGTAGTCCTTCAGAAATTCTTTTCAATACCAAGTTTTCGATACTGTCACAGATTTCTGATACTTCTTTCAAACGATGGGCGATGTCTTGCGCAACACTATCTGACACACAGCCGGCTAAACTGTCATGTGCTTGGCACTCAAATAATTTTTTCCATGCCTTCATGACTAACCGATTGCTCAAAACGATGCCTAGCTCCTTGGCAATCACGACCATTGGTTCGATTTCAAGTGTCAGTTTATTCTCTAATCTGAAAATCTCACGTTTTAGATCCATGCGGACAGAACCAATCGTCTTATGCACACGGGCAAAAACAGGCGCGCGAAACTCTCCTTGATACTCTTCCAGATCCTTTTGACGGACCAAATCCATGAACGCTTGATACGTGCTTGTTTTATAGTTATATTTACCGATTTGATTGATTTTATCGATTTTCTCTTCTAAAGACGAGATGATCCCTAATTGATCGTTTCCTGTTGGAATCAAAATTTCTGTTTCATCTGCGTAGCTCTTGATAAAATCAATGCCTTTGTCTAATCGTCCTTCCACATAACACTTCGTTGGCTCTAGTTGTTGTTGCGCACCATATCCTTGGGGAAAGTTCACTGCATACAATTCATTCTCCCCGCTTAAACTCTTCCATTTGAAATATGGCGATTGGACATGTTCGCCTAAGTCGATCCCACGCCAAAAAATGATATTGTCAAACCCAGCTTCGTTTAAAATCGTCGGCATTTGTGCGTTGAATCCAAATGTATCTGGAAGATAACCAATAGGTAGATACTCCCCATATTTTTTACTTTCAAAGACGCCCACCATTGCATTTCTTAAAATAGATTCCCCTGAGGCAAAAAACGCATCCGTTTGTGTGAACCAAGGGCCAATAAATAATTGACCCTTCGCAACTAATTCTTTGATCTCTGCTAATTTCTCTGGATATAGTTCCAAGTAATCATCGAGGATCGAAAGCTGTCCATCTAAAACAAAAGTAGCATTAGGTTGTCTTTTCAACTCTTCCAAAACATCTGTAAACAACTGATCACTTAAAACGATGCAATCCATTGAAGTAAAGTACCATTCTCTATCCCAATGTGTGTGATTTACAATGTGTATATTTGTCATAGTTACGCTTCCCATTGTTCTTCCCAAGCAGCTTCATCAAATTCTTCAACTGCTGATTCTACTCCTTGTCCAGCATCTTTTGAACGTAGCACGCTAGTTAGGATCGCGATAAACAACGCACCTGTAGCGATCGAAAGTACATAGATCGGCCATTTTTCTACGGTGAACCAGCCATAGAATCCTGAGATCGGTGCAGTGTTCACTGCCCCTAAACCAACTGCCATCGCAGAACCTAAAGCAGAACCAATCATATTGATCGGGATAACTTTCAATGGATTTTCAACGGCAAACGGGATCGCTCCTTCAGAAATACCGACAAGCCCCATGATCACAGCTGATTTCCCAGCTTCTTTTAATTCATTGTTGTATTTATTTTTCGCAAAGATCGTGGCTAACCCTAATCCGATGGGTGGAATGATGATGGCCACTTGTGCCGCAGTATTTGGTGCATAAACATTACTAGTCAATAGTGCCATTGCTGTGGTCACTGCCGCTTTATTGACTGGTCCACCTAAGTCAAATCCAACCATTGCGCCAACGACCGCTGCCATAACGATGGCATTCCCACCACTTAAACCGTTCAACCATGATTCTAAACCAACGTTCAATGCTGCAAATGGCGTCCCAATCACATAATTGACTAATAGAACGGTGATCAATGTGCCTAATACTGGTACTAGAAATACTGGTACAACGGATGCCATTGATTTTGGCAATTTGATTTTGTTTTTGATCAACAAGCACGCATAACCAGCAATCAGACCAGAAACGATGGCGCCTAAAAAGCCTGCATTGATATCTTTCACTAGCATCCCACCAATTAAACCAGGAGCAATCCCTAATTTGTCTGAGATCGAATAGGCAATAAATGCGGAAATCACTGGGAACATCAAACCAAGGGCTGTGCCACCGAAGCCATCTAAACTATGCAATAAACGAATGATTGCATTACCACTCTCGCCATGAGAACCGTCCCAAATATCAACAATCCCGTAAAATGAACCACCCACACGAGAAATGGCCATGATGACCGCTCCAGCGATTACCAAAGGTATCATATAAGAAATTCCTGTTAAAACATGATTTTTGATTTCACTTGCTATTTTTTTCATTTACTTTCTCCCCCACTGATTAATTGATTAGTCGATCATTCCTAAAGCTTCTTCGATGACTTTTTCGGCATTCTTGATTGGTGCTGCGACTGGTACTTTTAAGATTGTTTTTCCTTTGAAACGCTCTTCATTTCTCACTTTTGTATCCACTGCAAAAATAACGACTTCGCCAATGTTGCAATCTTTTTCAGTCAATTCATTTTCGATACCTGTTGCTCCTTGTGTTTCCACTTTGATCAAATCTCCACGTTTTGCTGCTGCTTTTTTAAGTGCTTGGGCTGCCATATACGTATGAGCGACCCCTGTAGCACAGGCTGTAACTGCGATAATTTTTCTTTTCATCTCTTTTTCCTCTTTTCATTTGTTTATTCGCTTAATAGTTTCGCAATTTGTTGTTTATCTGTCTCATTTTTTAACTGTGCCGTAATGTCATCATCCATCAATTTCATCGCAATTTCAGATAAGATCCTTAGATGAGTATCCCCTTTTTGTGACTCTGGGATCGCCAATAATATGACCACAAAGACTGGCTCTTCATCTAATGATTGCCAATCGATTGGTTGTTTCAATCTAGCAAAAACAATTGCTGGCTCACTGACTGCTTCACTTTTCCCATGAGGAATGGCAATATTGTTCCCAATGCCTGTCGTCGAATGTTCTTCTCTTTCTAATACAGACTGGATATATGCTTCTTTGTTGTTGATTAAGCCGTTATTCGTTAGAACTTCCCCTAATTGACGAATCGTTTCTTCTTTGGTTGTACTCTCCATATCTAAAAAAATATGATCAGAAGGTAGTAAAGTTGCAATGCTCATATTAAAATTCCTCTTTCAAATAGTTTTTGATCTCATTTTTTGTTCCCTTTAACAAATAGTTTTTTTCACCAGATTCGATGATCTCTAGCATGACATCATAGATTTCTTCCAGCTCTTGTGCTGTTTCATCTTTAATACAGATGAAAAATAAATATTTGACTTTCGTTTCTCCCCACATCAATTCATTAGCTAATCGTAAAAAGACGATCGCCGATTTTTTAACATATTTAGGGGCCCCGTGTGGTGTTGCAAATTTTCCAAAAGAGGTAAAAGAAAGCTGTTCTCTTTCTAAAGAAGAAGAGATGATTTTTTCTTCTGCGTATCCTTTTTTAATCAATTGTTGTCCTACGAATTGGATCACTTCTTGATAGTCTGTGAATGAATGATCCAAAAAGATCAAGTCATCTTTGATCAACTTCCCAAAGTGATTCGTTGATTTGATTGGTTTATTTTGGGCATTTTTTAAAAATTGCTCGATTTTCTGACGTTCTAATTTGTTGAGAACCGGTGAAACATTGATCGTTGGTATCGTCTCTAGGTTCAAGTTGACAGTCGATATCACCAGATCTTCATCGATCGATGTCTGCATCAACTCTTGGATCGAAAGTATCCTAGAAATTTCGATCTTCTCATAATTTCTACGAAGTCGGGCAGCCAAGAGTTGTGAGGTGCCTTTGCCACTGCTACAAACAAGTAAGACACTGACTTTCTTTTGATGTTTTTCTTCTTTTTGCTCTTTCATTGCTTGGATATGGACAGCAAGAAAAGCGACTTCATCTTCTGGGACGTTGATGGAAAAATCTTGGCTTAAGGCATTCGCTAATTGGATGGCTTCTGTAAAAGCCACAGGAAAGTTTTTCTTCACATCTTGTAAAAAAGGATTATGGATCAATAATCCTTTTTTGATACGCAAGACTGCTTCTTTGATGTGCGTAACTAACCCTAAAATGATACTTTCGTTGTAAAGGGTTACATTTTCGTGAATCAATTGGCGAATGTGTTCATCTGTCACTTCATGCATTTGCTTCGTTTGTTCAAGCAATGTATCACCTTCTAAGTGTAAGAGAATATAACGGACTTCAGAAGAAGGTAATGTCAATAAGAAAGTTTTTTCTAATTTTCGAATGAATAAATCAAATGGTTTATTTTCTCTGACTTTTCCAAATACTCCTTCACTTTCTAAATAGTTATCTTCTCTTACGCGATCAATCATAATCAACAGATGGAGCAATAATGAATGGTAGGTCGTATCATTCAACCTTATTTGTGCCTCTCTTAGGTATTCCTGCAATAATGTATCAACTAATGTGATGTTCTTCATGTCGATGAACTCATTGACAAAAGGAGGAATGCCTTGGATCGAGTGTAGATATAGTTGATTCTTTTTGGTGATTTTCCAATTACTACCCCAAAAATAGTAGATTAGATCAAATGCTAAGCGTCTTTTTTCTTGCTCTGATAAGTTTAGAAATGAACCTTTACCAGGCAGGCGATCGATGCTAACGTTGAAATGGCGGAAAATCTCATGGACTTGGTTCATATCACCTTCTAATGTCGATTTGCTTATAAATAGTGTATCTTGTAGTTCTTGGCGAGTGAAATAGGTCTTTTTTTTCAAGAGTTCAAAACAGAGGAATTGAATACGTTCTTTTTTAGAAGCTGGAACTGTTACCATTGTCGTCGTATCAAGCTCACTTAGTACTTCGTTTGGATCACCGTTGATCGAGACACCAACTCGTGGTTTTCTAATTAGTTCGATGGTTGTTCCGCTAAATAGTTCATCGATCAATTTTAATGATTGTGAAACTGTTTTATTCGATAAATTCATGTGTTTCGCTATTTTTGTGACCGTCGTATGTTCGTTCATCAAAATATATTGAATGATTGCTTTTTCTCGTTCCTTGATCATCACACTATCACCTCATCTACATTTCCTATCTTAGCTTGTCTACCGATTTATGAAAACACTTACTTTTACCGTTTTGAATACAGTAAATCATAGGTTTAGCCGTTAACTTGACGACCACCATTCATTTTCTAGTTCTGGTCCTTCAATGAACCATGTAATTGTTTATTAAGTATAGACGAAAAAAAATACCTGCCAAAGTGCAGACTATCAGTAATAGTCTTTTACTTTGACAGGTAATGCTTTCCCCTTCTGTCATGTATAAGGGTGGTACAAGCGTTTCTTATGATTCATCTTCGGGTAAGTTTTCAGTTGCGAATGCCAAGTGGTGATCAAACAAAGTGATCGTTACTTTCGATTTTGGCATGATTTTACCAGCTACGATTTCTTTAGCCAATGGCGTTTCAACTTCTTTTGTGATGAATCGTTTCAATGGGCGTGCGCCATATGCAGGCTCGTACGCATTTTCTGCAATCCATGTTTTTGCTTCGTCACTGATTTCCAAAATGATTTCTTGATGTTCTAAACGATGTGCCAAATGAGAAATCATCTTGTCAACGATCCCTTTGACATTGTTTAGACTTAATGGCGTAAAGAGGATCGTGTCATCAATACGATTCAAGAATTCTGGTTTGAAATGACCACGAAGGATCGTTCGCACTTGTTCTTCGACTTCTTCTGGAATCGTTCCTTCTGGGGTGACACCTTCTAACAATAATTGAGAACCGATATTGCTTGTCATGATCATCACCGTGTTTTTAAAGTCAACGAGACGACCTTTGGAATCCGTCAAACGACCATCGTCTAATACTTGTAATAAAATATTGAAGACGTCTGGATGTGCCTTTTCAATTTCATCAAGCAAAACGATCGTATATGGGTTTCGTCGCACAGCCTCTGTTAGCTGTCCACCTTCTTCGTAGCCAATGTAGCCTGGAGGCGCACCAACTAAACGAGAAACGGCATGTTTTTCCATGTATTCACTCATATCGATCCGCACCATATGCTCTTCAGAATCAAACAAGTTTTCTGCTAAAGCTTTTGCTAGTTCGGTTTTACCGACACCAGTTGGTCCTAAGAATAAGAATGAACCCAATGGTCGGTTTGGATCTTGTAATCCCGCACGAGAACGAATGACCGCATCACTTACTGCGTCTACCGCTTCATCTTGCCCAATGACACGTTTATGAAGAGTTTCATTCAACTTGATTAGTTTTTCGCGTTCACCTTCCACGAGTTTTGTTACTGGAATCCCTGTTAAACGACCTACGACTTGAGCAATTTCATTTTCAGTGACAGATTCTTGTACCATCTTGATGTCACTGTCTTTTGTTTTTGCTTCAAGTTCTGCTAGTTCTTTCTCTAATTGTGGAATGGTACCATGACGCAAAACAGCAGCACGCTCAAGATCATAATTGTTTTCTGCGTCTTCTAATTCATGTTTTGCCTTATCGATTTCTGCACGTTTAGAAGAAACGGTATTTACTTCTTCTTTTTCAGTTTCCCACTGCATCTTCATCGCATTGGCTTCTTCTCGAAGATCGGCTAGTTCTTCTTGTAAGTTCTTCAAACGTTTTTTACTTGCATCATCAGATTCTTTCTTCAAAGCTGCTTCTTCGATCTCCAACTGCATCAATCGACGAGTCACTTGATCTAATTCCGTTGGCATGGAATTCATTTCCACTCGGATCGTAGCACTTGCCTCATCGATCAAATCAATGGCTTTATCAGGTAAAAAGCGGTCTGTGATATAGCGATCGGATAATGTACCTGCCGCAACCAAAGCATTGTCATGGATATTGACGCTATGGTGGATCTCAAAACGCTCTTTCAATCCTCGAAGAATACTGATCGTATCTTCAACAGTTGGTTCCTTAACTAATACTTTTTGGAAACGGCGCTCTAACGCTTTGTCCTTTTCCATGTATTGGCGGTATTCATCTAAAGTAGTCGCCCCGATCAAATGAAGTTCCCCACGAGCTAACATCGGTTTAAGCAAGTTACCGGCATCCATACTACCTTCCGTTTTTCCTGCACCGACGATATTGTGGATCTCATCGATGAACAAGATGATCCGTCCATCGCTTTTCTTCACTTCTTTCAAGACTGCTTTTAAGCGTTCTTCAAACTCCCCACGGAATTTTGCTCCAGCAATCAAGGCACCCATATCTAAAGAAAAAATGGTTTTATCTTTTAAGTTTTCTGGTACATCTTTGCGAACGATACGTTGCGCTAATCCTTCAACGATCGCTGTTTTACCAACACCAGGTTCCCCGATCAACACAGGGTTGTTTTTAGTTTTACGTGACAAGATCCGAATCACATCACGAATTTCTTCATCTCGGCCAATGATCGGGTCCATTTTGCCACTACGAACTTGTTGGACGAGATCGACACCATATTTTTCTAACGCTTTATATTGTTCTTCTTGATTTTTTGAGGTCACACGCTCTCCTCCCCGCATGTCTTCGATATTTTTACGCAATTCTTTTTCATTCAGTCCCTGTTTTGTCAAATAAACAGTCAGTGGATAATTTTTTAATTTCATTAAAGCTAATAGCACGATCTCAGTGGATAAGAATTCATCACCAAAACTTTCTCTCAATTGATCCGCTTCATTCAATAAATGAAAAAGATTTTGACTAAGATTTTGTCCGTATTGGACATTGCTGCCTGAGACTGTTGGATACTCATCTAACACTCGATCAATCTCTTGTTCAAACGCATCTGCATCGATACCTGCATCTGTATATAGATTACGGCCAAAATGATTTGGCTGTAAAAAGATCTTCCATAAATGAACGATGTCGATTTCTTGATGTTTTCTTGTCATCGCTACTTGTTGTGCTTCTGCAATCGCTTCTTGGAGCGTAGTTGTCATTTTTTCACTATTCATATATTTCCCTCCTGTAGTAGAAGTTGTTTGGTCAAAGTCAACTATAACTTTCTCTAACGTCTATAACATCCGTCTAAAGTCTCGTTTTCTTTAACCTTTACATGATTATTATACTCATTTGGTCAGCTTTGGTCAAAGATTATACTCTCGATTATTAAAAAATTTGAGAAAAAAGTTACGGTAAATTTTGTCTGTCACTCTATACCAAATAAACGTCAAAAAAGAAACCTCTATAAAATAAGGGCAACAACCACAAGCATTTATAGAACAATTTCGTGATTGTTACCCTTAATTCTAGAGGTTGATTCTATTCCGACCTAGAGGTATTTATTTCTGATGATTGCTTAGCACAAACTAGTTGATTCATCGAAATCTAGTCATGATGATTGATTTTGATGAGCGAGGATTGAAATAAAGTGACTGATATTTTTATATGAATCATTTAAACCAATTCCGCCTTTTTTAGGCATTTTGATTATGTTGATCTTTTCAGTGTAATTGGCAAAGGCAGGATTCTCTTCAGACATCGCTGCTACACTGGGAATTCCTTGTTCGCTGAAGGCCAAGGCTAATTGGGCTGCCATCATGCCAAAATTAGCATAATGCATCGCGGGTCCACAAAGAACAGCATCTGCACTAAATTTTTTGGCAAATCCTACAAATTTTTTATTCACCTCTTCTTGGTGATCGAGATAATACTGATCACCACAATACAATGTAGCAATGATTTCTGTATCGTGTTCTTGAAAAAGTGGATTTAAGGTACGCCCAGGTCCAAGGGCTGTTTTTTGCCTCCAGGAGATAGCTGGGCATTTTCATCACTGCCCAAGCCTGCAGTTAAATGATTGAGAATCAAGACTATTTTTTTCATTCCTACGGCCTCTTTTCCTATAAATCATCAAAATCGAATTCGTCAAAATCGATTTCTTCTTCTTCCTGTATCGCCTCTGCTTCTTCTTTTAAATACTGATTATCTAGCACTTTGATAAAAGGATAATAAATAGCCATTCCTAGTAGGATCAGTAATGCTTGCAAAACAGATGCCTGCCACCCACTAACTAAGAAGCCAGAGATGATCGGTGGTGTTGTCCACGGCAGTTGAATACCATTTGTATAGTTTACTAATCCTAAATCCATACAAAAATAGGAAATGATGATATTGATCGTGGGTACGAGTGCAAATGGAATAAGTAAGACTGGATTTAAAACAATTGGTAAACCAAAAATAATCGGTTCATTGATTCCAAAAATCCCTGGTACTAGTGACAATTGCGACAGTTTTTTCACTCGTTGGCTTTTGCATACTAGAATCATGACTAGAATCAATGAAAGCGTAGATCCCCCACCACCAAAAGTAGCAAACATATCTTGAAATTGACCTGTGATGATATTTGGTATATCTGCGCCATTTTTGAAAGCATCTAAATTTTCAACGGATAGTGCTCGTAAAATCGGATTGAATACTGCCCCAACCACACTCGAACCGTTGATACCGAAAAACCAAAAAAAGTGCAAGAATAAGTAGGCTATGATCATCGCGCCTAGAGTATTTCCTAAGCTAAGTAAAGGAGTTTGTAGGAACTTAAATAGTATTTCTTGTAAATTACCATATGAGGTTAGATTGGCTAACCAATTGACAATCATAAAAAGAGTAACAATCACAAAACTTGGGATCAACGCTTCAAAGGATTGTACGACGGTTGGTGGCACACCTTCTGGCATTTTGATCGTCCAACCTTTACGTAATAAAGCGACAAAGAATCGGGTAGCAACCAAAGCCACGACCATCCCTAAGAACAGGCCACTAGAGCCCATCCAACGTAATGGCAAGCTTCCTACTTCATAGACTTCAGTGGAGCCTTCTGGTGTAAACAGGGTTGTAAAAGGGGTCACGATAAAAAAAGCGACCAATGAAATAATTGCCGCTTGCATGGCATCTACTTTAAATTGTTTTGCCAGACTATAGCCAATACCCCCAACTGCTAAAATCGTCATAATATCAAAACTTGCCGTGGCAGGCATATTCAACATCGTTGACCAGTTATCTCCGAGAATATGGCTCATCGTTTCATTCCAATTTGGAATTGGAAAATTAGTCAAAACTAAAAAGAGCGATCCTACGATCAATAAGGGTGTTGATAGCAAAAAACCATCACGAATCGCAATCAAATACTTGTTTTCACCGATTGTTTTCGCCATTGGTGTTAACACACGTTCTAACCAATCCAAAAATTTTTGCATGTTTCTTCCTCCCATCCAGTTGCTTTATTTTTGTTTGAGGACATAATTCTTCGATCGAAAATCTCATTTTGCCACTCTACTTTGTCGCTTTTGATTTTTTGATCAAACCCAAGACATCTTTCAACGCTTTTTCTCCGTCCATCATGCCATATGTTTCTGGAGCAATCGTGCCAACAGGAATCCCCATTGGGTCAAACGTTTCTTTCATTTTACTCGCTAAATGACGGACTTGAGGCCCTAATAAAATAGCCACAGGTTTTTCTTGTGCGACTTTTTCTTCCGCATGGATCGCAGGAAAAGCGGCAATTTCTAATGGCATTTTGTGTTTTCTGACGACGTCCATCATTTTATTGACCATAATACTTGTTGACATTCCTGCTTCACAAAACAAATAAATTTTTTTAGTTGTCATATTTATTCCTCCATTTTATTCTTGTTAACCGTTTATCCGATTCGCTGTTAAATTGGTGCTTTGATACGTGCTTCATAGGCATCAAGCCATTCTTGCGTGATTGGTGTGATCACTGTCGTCTGATCTGGACCAGGGTTGGCCATGAAAATTGCTGGTTCTTGAGCCATCGTTGCAACACTAAATGTAAATTCAACGTTCGTAGCTACCCCCCATTCGCCATATTTATCTAATGCTATTAACGAGAACGCCCCCGCTTTGCCATAACGTTTGCGCAATCGCTCATCAAATCCATAAACGGCTCGATCACAAGCCACTTGTGGCGTACATCCATTCCCCATCAATCGAACGATTTCATAAGAGAGACAGCCCTTCATAAGATCTTCCCCTAAGCCTGTAGCTGCTGCACCGCCAATCGTACTATCCACATAAAATCCCGAACCAGATAATGGCGAATCTCCTACACGTCCATGTTTTTTCATAAACAAACCGGAACTGGATGTTCCTACTGCCATCTGTTGTTGCGTATCGAGCGCGACAACTCCGACCGTATCATGGCCATCATAAGGATCTAAATTCAACGTGGCGATTTCTTTTACTCGTTGTTCCCATATTTTTTTTGCACGTGCCGTTAACATATTTTTTCGTTCAAAACCAGATAGCATTGCATATTCTGTTGCTCCTTGCCCTACTCGAAAACTATTGAATTTTTCATCGCTTAATTGCCGAGCAACAGAAATCGGATTGGCTACATCAGTAATCCCAGCAACTGCACCAATCTTAAATGTTTCTCCATCCATAAAAGCAGCATCCATTTCTACGATCCCTTTTTCATTTGGTAACCCACCATAACCAACGGATTTATAAAATGGATAATCTTCTACCACTTTGATCGCCGTTTCCACAGCATCTTTACATGAAAACTGTGCTTCTAATTGTTGTTTAGCGGCCAAGACACCTTCATGTGCCATGCGCCAGGTTGCAATCATTCCCCACATTTTTTTCCCTCCATCACCTAACATTTGTAGCGCTTTCAAGTATATTCTATATGGTATATACTATTATGTCTATACTAAAAAACGAGTTTCTTTTTAAAACTCATCGTTTTATTAGAAACTCGTTTTACATGAAATTTATTTTTCAATTGTTTATTCTATCTGAATGTTTTATTCTGTTAATGCTTGGAGGCTGCGCATGTAGATTTCTAAATTTGTTCTTAAATCTGCGGAATCCATATATTCATTCGCCGTATGGGCAATTCCTTTTTGCCCTGGAAATGAAGGGCCAAATGCTAAGATATTCGGCATTTTACGCGCATACGTGGCGCCTGTTGTTGTCACTGGTTTAGGATCATTACCGGTGACTTGATGATAGATTGTTGAAAGTATATCGATTTTTTTTGACTCTTCCGTCCGACAAAATCCAGGAATACTACGAACGACTTCTAAATCAACACCTAAAGGCAATTGGTTTTTCAAACGTGACACGACTTGTTTTTCTGATACGGTCACCGGGTAACGTAAGGCAATTTCTAATAGCAAGCCTTCTGGAGACTTTTGCAGCACAACAGGTGTCAAAATCAACTTGCCTGAATCTTCGTCTTCAAACGCTAAATCGATCCCTTCTCCAAAATGTTTTTGATGAAAGCTTTGACAAATCCAGCGGAAATAACCCTGTGCAGCTGGCGGGATCATTCGTTCTTCAGTTAGTTTTGTCGCCAAGATCGTGATAGCATTTTCTCCTAACTCAGGCGCGTTACTTGGTGCTCGTTTACCACTGGCGCTTATTTCTTTTTTGGCAATTCTCACGTGCAATTGGTCTGGAACATGATCACGGAACTGGTCCCCTTCGAATCGACTGATTTGTTGATGTTCCTCTTCAGGTAAAGTAAAGTGGAGTACAACATTTACGATACCACGTTCGCCATAGACCACAGGATATTTACAATCGGGCGTGAAACCAAATGACGGAGGGCTTTCCTCGGCTAAGTAATGAGAAATATCTGACATGCCACTTTCTTCATCCGTTCCAAAGATGATCCGCAGATTCTTTTTTGGCTGGTGACCTAGGTCTTTTAATAGTTTCATGCCATACAGACAACAAATGATAGGCCCTTTGTTGTCTAATATTCCTCGACCATAAAAACGATCCTTTTTCTCACTGAGATCAAACGGTGGAAACTCCCATCCTTGACCAGCAGGGACAACATCGAGATGTCCCAGAACCCCGATATACTCACTTCCATCATTTCCCCACTGGGCATAGCCGATCGCATCATCGATTACTTTTGTTTGGAACCCATATCCGGCACTTTTGTCCATGACCAAAGAAAGAACCGAGCGTGCTTCTATACCAAAGGGTGCTCCTGGTCCAGCTTTTGATTTAACACTAGGAACTTGCATGACTTGTTTGAGTAAATCCAGAAAATCCAGCCAATTCTCTTCAATTGCTGTGTTGATTTGATCCATTTTTCACCTCTCATTTTTGACGTATCAATGTATTCTTAAACGTATATTGATCTGCACGATAAAAAGACGTGTCGAACAATATCGGTTTAGCAGAAGGAGAATAAGTCATCGAATGGACGAGAAGCATTGGATCATCTTCTGATACATGCAATAACTTGGCAATATCTGGCGGACTTATAACTGCTTCAACTTCTTGATGCGCGTAGCCAATCTCAATGTTTTCTTCAATTATTTCATACAATGAAGATGCCAGCTGAGCTTGAGGGATCTCACCACTTTCATTTTGCAAATAACGTTTTAGTATATAGAGGTTTTCTACTGTCATTGGTTCATCATCAAAGTAACGTAAACGAGACAGATAAACCATGGCTTCATTTCCATAGTCAGCGAACATCTGGCGAATCTTCAGCGGTACTTCTTTTATGATTCCAACTTGCAATACTTCTGTCCGGGTCTTTTTTCCTTGAGCCTTGGCAGTTTCAGTAAAACTTTGTAAGCCACCGGAACCGCTTTGGATCTTCGGTTGCTTCATAACATAAGTTCCTTTTCCTCTTTCTTTCACTAAAATATTTTGACTGATCAAAAGATCAATTGCTTTGCGCACCGTCAGTCGACTGCATTGAAATTCTTCCGCTAAATCATAATCTGAAGGTAACTTTTGACTGGTCACGTAAGTTCCATCATTGACTCGTTGTGCAATTTTTTCAGCTATATCTTGGAAAACCGCTTGTTTTTTCACTTTATTACCTACTTTCTAACTACATATCATTCATCAAACAGTCGATTCGTTCTGACACCAAAAGTCAAACGTCTAAAAGTTGAAAGGTTAAAAAATGAAAGAGCAACTTTTATCGTCTTTTATCCTGTTTGTAGGATGAGTAAAATCAAGAAAATCTTTCTTGTCGAGAGCTAAGCTTTCTATTTATTTTATATACAGTATATACCATTAAGTATAGACTTTCAGCAACTAATCGAGGGATTTTAATTTTACCCTTCCGGTGTTGATTGTTTCTTCCATACATTTGGGAAACTGGCTTGTTTTAGAGATAGCAACGTCTAGCCTATTCTGCGTGAAAGCAATTGTTGAACAGATATTGTTCAACAAACAAAAAAGAATCAATCTAAGCATTTTCAGCTCAGACTGATTCTCCATTTGAATTCTCCTTGAAAGATGTTCAAATTATTTAAATTTTCCCCTTTGTACGCTTTTTTTCTGCCTTTACTTCATGGATCTCTTGACGTAAGATATTCCGTCTTTCTGCAATCACATAGAAAAATCCATAAATGAATGGCAAGATGAACGAGCCAAATCGATAAAGCAATAAGGAAGAAACAGCATCTACCGTTCCAACAACAGGTCGAAAGAGCAATAGATAAACAAATTCAAACGAGCCAATGCCTGCGGGTGTTGGTAAGACTCCTGATAAAACCACTGCAAAGCTGATAAATGAAAATGTCAAAAGAAAATCAAGATGTGGATGATTTTCTACTAAAAACAGATAAGGCATCACATACCAACAGAGTAGTTTTAGCAGGTTCCAACAATAGATCCTGATCAATGCGGTGCGGTCCTGGATGATCGTTTGCACCGTTTCTCTCAGTGAATAGATCTGGCTGTTGCACGTATCGACCCAGTGACGTAAACGTTCAGTTTTGAATAAACGATTGGAAACTTTGACGAAAAAAACTTGAAGATTCAAACTGACGGAGACGGTCACAAGAAATAAAATGATCAAAGCCGTCAAAATGATACCAGCAATGATAAACCAAATCATATTTGGTGCCTTTTCGTAGAACAAAGAAAATTGAACAATCAAGCCAATGACTGCATAAGTGATCACCGCTAATTTATACATGATCATATGCAGGGCAGTGACTCCTGCTCCTTGAGAAAACTTCATCCCTTTTTTATTGTAAAAATAAATTTCTGAGATCAGAGTACCCGTTCCAAATGAGACAATCCGATAAAAGGCAATATAACAAGACGTCCAGAATCCATCACTTGTACTGAAGGATTTGGAAAACGGCTTGGCGATCTCTTTGATTGAGCGACCTTCTACAATTTGATAAAGTGTACCGAAAAAAAACATCGCCAGAAGCACTTGGACACTTGTTGAAAGCAACTCCTTGAAAATATCCGCAAAAGATTGGTTGATCAAATAATAAATAATAGCGAGAATAATAGTCAATAATAATAAATTAATGATGATTTTGATTTTTGTTCCTTTAGTAGACATGTACGACTCCTTAATGGAAAAAATAGATCAAGACGAGATCAATCATGATTCCTAACATGAAAACGATCGTGAACTTCTTTTTTTTAGTTTTGTGACGAAATATGCGTTGTGCGAACAAACCGCCCAAACCACCGCCTAACAAGCTAACAAACAACAAATTACTTTCTGGTACACGCCAAGCGCCTTTTTTTGCCTGACGTTTATCATAACCCATCAAGCCAAATAGATAAACATTCACAATGAATAAATAAAACCATAAGGGATTATGCATCAATACTTCCATCAACTTCCTCCAATTATTGCTCATCTTTTGGTACATAGATCGTTATACCTTCTGGGATGACTTTTAATTCGATCGGTAAGTCATCTGTAGTATCACCATCCGTCCGAGTCGTCACTTTCTTTTCTCGTGCCTGGATATTGACTTGACTAGCTGTCAGATATTTGATGCCAGGAACAGAATAGATCTTACCTTTGATCATACGTGGGAGATAAAATGCAAACCGGAAAAAATCTAATGAGGGCACGATGGTGATGTGGAACTTGCCATCATCTGGCGCAGCAGAATCATCGAAACCAGTAAAACCGCCTACTGAGTTGGACATCGTGATCGTCAACAACTGTGCTTTTCCCTTCCAATGCTCTTCTTCCGTCTTGATATCCAAATGATATTTTTTCTTTTTTAGCAATAATTTCACGAAACGTTTGATAAAGATCCATGAACCATATTTTTGCTTTTCTTTTTGGCTGATCCAGACCGCTGTGTCTGCTAATATGCCAATAGTTAAAGTAGAAATGACTACTTTATCATTCACTTTTCCATAATCGATTTTGCGGATCGTTTCCTCTAACATCATCGCTGCGGCTTCTTCTTTCTCAAAAGGAATGCCTAACACTTTCGCTAAGTTATTGATCGTTCCACCAGGCAATAAGCCAACATGGTAATGGTCTAATTCATCTTGGAATGCTTGGATGATATGATGGATCGTGCCATCACCACCAATGATGACTAGTGTATCTACCTCATGTTCTTTTGCTTTTTCCCTCAATGTTGCATCTTTGATCGACGGTCCGGTTTCCGTTAGATAAACCTCTAGTTCTGGTCGGTGTTTTGCGACATACTCTTTGAACCATTCAGCTAATTGTTCCCCTTCATCCTTTCCTGAACTTTTGTTATAAAATACCAGTAACTTCTTCATAAACCATATTCCTCCTACTTTCCTGCAAAAAACAAAGGGAGTGGATGCGAAATAAACGCTCACCCTCCCCCATGAACAGTGATTCGAGCACTGACTAAAATAGCCTCGATTCAATCATATGTCAATGCAGTGTAGCAATCAACCAATAATGTGAGATTATTGGTTGAAATTTAATCTTTTTTATCAATGAAACGGATCAATTACACCTGCGTATTCAACTCCGCAATTTTAACAATGACATCTGTCGCTTTTTCCATGACTTGTAGAGACACAAATTCAAAACGTCCGTGCATGTTTTCGCCACCTGCAAATAGATTTGGTGTTGGTATCCCCAGATAAGAGATTTTTGAGCCATCTGTCCCACCACGTACCGGTTCGATCACTGGCTTGATGTCTAGTTCGATCATTGCTTTTTCAGCTAGATCAACGATACTCATATCCTTTTCGATGATTTCACGCATATTGTAGTATTGATCATACATTTCTACTTGAATACGCTCTTGGTCAAACCGTTGATTCATTTTTTTTTGAATGCTTGTGATCATTGCTTTTCTTGCTTCAAATGACTCACGTTTATGGTCACGGATGATATAGCTCATTTTCGCCTCTTCTGGACTACCATTCAAAGCCATCAAATGGAAGAATCCTTCATAACCATCTGTTTTTTCAGGAACTTCACCAGCTGGTAATTCATTGTGGAAGTCGATCGCTAATTGTAAAGCATTGATCATTGTATTCTTCGCTGTACCGGGATGGACATTTTTCCCTTGGATCATGATGTTTGCTTGCGCTGCACTAAACGTTTCGTATTGTAACTCTCCTAAAGGTCCACCATCGATCGTGTAAGCAAAATCCACGTTGAACTGTTCTACGTCAAATTTGTCCGCACCAACTCCGATTTCTTCATCTGGACCAAAAGCGACTTTGATCTCCCCATGAGGAATGGAAGGATTTTTCAACAAAATCTCCATAGCTGTCATGATTTCTGCAATACCTGCTTTGTCATCTGCGCCTAATAATGTCGTACCATCAGTTGTGATCAACGTATGGCCATCATAATTTTTTAAATTAGGGAAATCTTTGACATTCAAGGTAAAGCGCCCTTCTTTATCTAGAACGATCGTTGATTCTCCATCATAATTTTCAATGATCTGAGGATTTACACCTACTGCATTGAAATCAGCTGTATCCATGTGAGCAATAAAACCAATCGAACGTACGTCATGATCGATATTACTAGGTAGTGTAGCTATCACAAAACCGTTTTCTGTATTATATGTTACATCAGACAAGCCTAGATCTTCTAATTCTTTTTTCAAAACTTGCGCAAACTCTACTTGCGTTTGGGTAGATGGCGTAGTATGACTTGTTGGATCGGATTGTGTTTCCGTTTTGACATATCTTAAAAATCGCGGTAATAAGTTCTCGTACATAAATGACTCTCCTTTTTATTTAAATTCAAATGGATTGGTCGATGTTTCTGAAACAAAAAAGTCAACCGTCCAATTCTCTTCGTTTTTCCACTTTTCAAACTTCTCTACAAATTTTTCCTTACACAATGATTCGATATAATGGCCAGGATCAATTGCAGCTAATCCCGCACTTTGCATATCTTGCGCTGTATGGAAATAAATATCGCCAGTAATATAGACATCCGCTCCTTGAGCCAAGGCTGCGGGATAAAACTTCTCACCACTTCCACCACAAATAGCGACTCGTTTGATCATTTTTTGTGGACGTGTCGTTGGGCGAACCACACGTAAACCTTCCAATTGAAAAACTTCTTTTACATGGGCTGCGAAATCATCCAAGCTCTGTTCTTTTGCTAGTTCCCCAATGCGACCTAATCCCCAGGTTTTAACTGGTGCATCGATCGAGAACAAATCAAATGCCGGTTCTTCGTAAGGATGTGCTTCCGACATCGCTTGTAAGACTTTCTCTTCTATATTTTCTGGGAAGATCACTTCGACTTTAGCTTCCTGGACTTGTTCCCCACGGCCGACTTCACCAATTGTTGGATTCGCTCCAGCTTTTGGACGGAATCGACCTTGGCCAATCGAGGTAAAACTTGTACTATCATACTCTCCTTGTTCTCCGGCCCCCGCTTTTGCTAAGGCAGCTCTTAAACGCGGAGCATCCTCCACTGGAAGATAACTGATCAATTTTTTGTAGCCACGTTCATGTGTTTGAACAAGATGACCTGTGACCTCAATTCCTAATTGCTCACAAAACCAATCGTTCAACCCATCTTCAATGATATCCATGTTTGTGTGGGCTGCATAGACTGCAATATCATGCTTCAACAAATCAGCGTACATTTTTTCTTGTGGAGAATCAGTGATCAAGCGTTTGACTGGTCTAAAAATCGGGGGATGTTTTGCAATCAAAAGATCGATCTTTTTCTCAATGGCTTCTGCCACCACTTCTGGGCGGACATCTAAAGTCATCATCACACATTGGATCGGTTTGTCCAAGGTGCCGATGTGCAACCCAACTGGATCGCCTTCTTCCGCTAACCATTGCGGGCAATAGCTTTCAAATTTTTTGATGAAATCTTGTGCTTTAATGGACATGTCATAAAACCTCCTTGATCCATTCCACCTCTTGTTGGATTGTCTCATATCTGTTTTGTTCACTCGCATTTTTTAATTGCTCTAAGATCACTTCACGTTGTTTAAGCTCACGTTGCCATTTTGCCGAAAAAGCAGCGTTTTTCTCTTCGAGTAAGAATGGCCCAAACATCAGCTCTTTTTCAGAATAGTCGATGGGCTGTTCTTTCTTTTCAGCTACGATGATCTCATAGATTTTTTTGTTTTCTTCGATGATTTCTTCTGCAATGATCTGATAGTTATTTTCTTTCAGCCACGTTCTTAAAGTTTTTTCACCAATATTGGGCTGTAGAATCAAACGTTCTTCTGCCGATAAGCGCTGGTTTTGTCGACCAGATTCTAAGATGTCGCGAATCAAAGAGCCTCCCATGCCAGCAATCGTGATCGCGCTGATTTGATCGTCCTTTTCGATGGCATCTAATCCATTGGCCAAGCGTACCTCGATTCGCTCAGACAGTCTATTTTTCATCACCTGTCGTTTTGCCGATTCAAAAGGTCCTTTAACGACTTCTCCAGCTATAGCAAAGTCGATTTTCCCTTTTAGCATCAATGCGACGGGTAAGTACGCATGATCTGAACCGATATCTGCTAAACGAGCAGCTTCCGGTACAAAACGTCCGACAGTTTCAAGACGTTTCGATAACTCTGTGTGATTCATTTTTCCACTCCTTAACTACTGAATGTTTGGATGTCATCCAATTTGTCATGACTTTAGACAAACACTTACTTATTAAAGTTATCCTACTTATTTACATTTTATGATAACTATTGTTCTTATCCCTATCATAACATTAGTTTATGTTCAATAGAAAAAAGAACTGGGAAAATATCCCAGTCTTTTTTTAACAAGTAATCAAAAGATTTCGATTGATTCTTTTTTTATTGGGCAGTGATCTCAATGATCGAATTTCCAGGAACTTGTGGAGGGATCGACATCGTCATGACCGCCATTTCTACCAATTTAAATTCGATCTTTTCTCCTTCTTTCAAGGAATCGACACCACCAGTGATTTGATCCACTGAAGCATTTAAGATCACCCCATCATTGCTGAAGGACGTACCGATATTTGCTGGATCTTCTATTTCTTCTACATCTTTGACGGTGATTTGGTATACATCACCTTCCGCTTCGCCGAAGCTTTCGATCGTACCTGTAAACACACTTTGCTTTTGTTCGGTAGAACTATCTGTTTCCACTGTCGATTCTGCATTGATCGAATCGATTGAACCTGTACTTCCTTCTTCGTTGCCGCAGCCTGCCAATGCAAACAAGAGACCGGCAGCAACTAGACCAGTTAAAATAGCTTTCATCATACATCCTCCGTGTAATTTCTTGCGTTACTGCTTTGATGATTCCATCCGGTTTTTTCTTCAAGTCCATGGATTCGTTTCATCTTAACTTTGTTCATTTTATGAATTTTTATTGAAAAGGTGAAAAACAGTGACAGTTGAGTAGATACTCCAACCTGTTTCTGTAAAAATCATTTAATGGCATTAGCCATTTCGGCGGTTTCGGCCTGTCATTTCGATTTCTTTTGTCAAATAGCGGATTCGTTCCATGATCCGTTTGGCTTTCAACGGTTCCTCATCGCCTCGTTGTGTCACCGTCAAATGCTGTTCTAATTCGTTCATCGTGAAGTTTGAAGAAAAGAACGTTGGCAATTGTTCTTGCATCCGATACTGTAAGATGACACCAAATACTTCGTCACGGATCCAACTACTCATCGCATCCGCTCCAATATCATCGATCATCAAGATCGGCGATTTCTTCACCGCATCTAACTTCTCAGCCACTTGATCTTTACCGATGGCTTGCTTCATTTCCACTGCAAATGTTGGAAAATGAACCAACGTTGTGGTGAATCCTTTGACTGCCAGTTCTTTCGCTGTTGCACCTAAAAGATAGGTTTTCCCGATACCAAAACTTCCGACCAAGTACAACCCTTTGTGAAAGCTTTTAGGATCAGCTGAATATTGTTCAACGAAGTCTAATGCTTCCAAGCTTGCATAGCCACGTCCATCTGTTCGTTCGAAATTTTCAAAGGAAGCAGATTGGATGTCTTTGGGCATATCCATTGCTTTCACACGACTCTTGATCTCTTCTTGTTTTTGACGAGCTAAGAGTGCTTCTGTCGGCACGTAGGTGACGTCGACATAGTGGAAATTCAATGTCAATTTTGGTTCATATCCGGGAGCGATCATGGTTGGATCGTTCGTTTGATATTTTCTTTTTTCTTGGACATACTCATAGAGTTTGGCATAACTTTTTTCGATATCCGCTTGCGTCAATCGGTCTTGATGGGCTGACAGAAAGGCTTGAACATCCGCATCATTCAAAACTTCAGCAATCATCTCGGAATACTTTTCTTGGTAGTTGCGTTTACTGATGATTTTCTTCAGTTCTTTTCCCACATCTTCCATTAGCTCTCACCTTCCTTTTTAGCCAGATACTCTTTGAAGCGACGATCGATCTCGGCTTTTTTCTCTGTACTGATTTGCGTTTCGTCTTTTGGTTGATTGACCCAATCAGGCAATTTTTCTCGCCTTACATTTCGGCGATAATTTGACGTGTTGTTTTGTTTTGACGCTTTCGGTTGTTTCGCTTTCGTACTCAATGTATGGAGATGTTCAATCGCTTCTTCTGGCGTACTGATTTTTTTTTGCGCCCACTCATTAGCGATCGTATTCACGAAGCTCGCATTTAAGCTCGCATGGTTTTTTATGACTAACACATAGTTGATCAAAATGTTGATGACACTGCTAGACAGACCGGATTGAGTGACCAAATCTTGCAACAACCAATTTTCCTGTTTGGAAACATACCCGCCTTTTTCTTTTTTTATCGCTTCGAGATAACGCATCGGTGGGGTTTGGCGTGCGACTTGGATCAATTGTTGTGCAGCACTAGGCAACGCCTGATTGACAGGGACACCTGTTTCAGCAGACTGATCGGTAACCAGAGTGTTGCTCGATTGTCGCAACGTATTCTGCTGTTGCTGCCGTAACAAGACGATCCGTTGGAGTTCTTTTAAAGATACTTCTTCTGTCGTAAAATCAAATGACTGTAGAAGCAACTCTCCTAAAGTCAGTTCATCGAAGCCATAGAGTTGTTGGTATGTTTTCGCTTGTTGCAGAACTGGTTCTGTCAACTGATTGATGTGTTGTTTCTTCAACCAATCGGTTAAAAACGTCCAGTCAAACGAGTCTGAATCTGCGATCAATGATTTGGGTTCAACAGGTGTGAATTGTTGCTGGATCGATTCCACTTGTTCTTGGTTTGCTGCATAGACTGTTTCATTGAACCGATAGACTTCCAAAAACTTCTTAGTGATTTTTTGATAGCCTTCATGCGAAAGATTTTTTGGCTTAAATAATTCCGTCAATTGGTTGAATCGACGTTCGCCAACTTTTTCTAAAAGTAAAAAAGAAAGTAACGTATCATTGAAAAACGTAGGAACGTCCATCGGTTCTAGCAACTCATAAAGAAAACAATTACCCAAATTTTCATCTTTTTTGAAATAGACTTCTAAAAGACCGATTCCTTCTAATTTTTTTCGTGCCTCATAAAATTGCGGTAATCCACAACTTAGACTACTCAATAAATCGGCGTGTAATCCTTCAGGACCTACGCCAGTTTCTAGCGAGATCTCCGAATACAACGTCAAGTAAAGACTCAACGCTTCTCCCCCGATCAATGGTTGGTAAAGGGATAACAAGGCAGACTTTCCTTCTTCTTTTAAAGGACTGCTTTTTCTTCCTTGGTAAATATTTTTCGGTTGTAATTCTTTCCACGCATTTTCCAAGGAATGCTCCCTCCTTTATTAATTACGCATCATTTTCACTATTACTCGTATCTTTTGCTTTATCAACAATGTCTTGTAATTCTTTCAAAAAGACAGACATATCTTTGAATTGACGATAGACACTCGCAAAACGAATATAGGCGATTTCATCTAAGTTCACTAAATCTTCCATGACGTATTCACCGATCAGATTAGTTGAAACCTCATTTTCGCCAAGACTTCTTACACGATTTTCAACATGGTTGACGATCTGTTCCATTTGTTCCATCGCTACTGGCCGTTTTTCGGCAGAACGGATCAATCCACGTAAAATCTTGTCACGATTGAATTCTTCTCGTTCACCATTTTTCTTGATGACTAATAAAGGTGCCGCTTCAATTCGTTCAAAGGTTGTAAAACGGAAGGAACATTTTTCGCACTCACGGCGTCTTCTTATCGCTCGACCATCGTCAGCTTGACGACTATCGATCACTCTTGAGTTATTATGTTGACATCTAGGACATCTCATCGTAATTTTCACCTCTCTTGGTGTAGTTTGATCGCTTATTTGAATGTACCATATGAAGTTGTTCTATCAGTTGATTTTTAACACCAATTATGAATCATTGGTGTTAAAAAGGCTGGTTTTCAACACTAAGCTTAAAAATTATAAAATATGAAAAGGATTTTTTCAATTTATATCTTATTGCTCAGTTCAAAGTGATTTTCACAACTTCACTGCTTATTGTTTTAGATTTTTTTCCACTGATTTTTTATTGAACTAATTCAAGTGGATCGTAATAAACGTTTTCTTATTACTAACTTTAGTATAACATGAAACAATTAAGCAATGCGACTGTCCCAGTTAAAAAATCGCTTGAACTGAAAGATTTGTTGTGTTTTTATCTCAACGAACGAAAACAGACTGGCGTTCAGCACCAGCCTGTTTCTTTTTGATTTTCTATTTTAATCAATGCTTGGGTAATCCTTATAGTTTATCTTCGATTCCCGTGTAATGTTTCATTCGTTCTTCTTCGATTTTTTGTTCTGTTGAACGATGATCGACTTGGGGGTCTTGGTTTACTTCAGTACTTGTTTCTGGATCTTTGCGTTCTGTGGTTAAGTCCTGTCGCTTGGATTCTTTTTCGACATGTTGGTCTTCTAACTCAGCAATTCTCGCCCGGTATTCATCTTCACGAATTTTACCTTCTTCTGCTTGGATCTGGCCCTTTTCCTGTAAATCTTCTTTGTGGAGAATCTCACCAATTTTTTCTTTCGCAGAACCTACAACTTTATCTTTTTGGTTTTTGAATGTACCCATCGTATCATCTCCCCCTCTTTCTTTATATAAATAGCATAGCAAAATGTTGCGATTTACTCAAAGAAAGCGATTAAGCAACAACCATTTTTTGATTTCAGCGGATAAATCTTCCTTGGTTTGGCGATTATCGAATACGATATCCGCACGTCGTTTCTTTTCCTCGATTGACAGTTGGCTTTTCACCCGTTGTTCTGCTTCTTGCTTCGATAATTGATTGCGTACCATCAAGCGTTCGATTTGCTGAGATTCTGGGATATAGACAACTGCGACGGCATCCATTTGTGTATCATACTGTCCTTCAAACAATAAAGGAATATCGACAACGATCAACGGATATTGTGCTTTCTTCTCTATGATTTCTTCAGTGATTCTCCCACGGATAAATGGATCTAATACTTGATTCAATTGCTCACGTGCAGTGACAGAGCCGAAAATCAATTGTCCAAGTTTTGCCCGATCTAACTGACCATCCTGTTGGAGGATCTCTTTGCCGAATGCTTGAACCAACGCTTGAAGTCCTGGCGTATCCGGTTCAACGACCTCTCTTGCCACTATATCGGCATCGATCACTGGAAAGCCATATTGTTGGAAAATAGCAATGGCAGTACTCTTGCCTGTCGCAATTCCCCCTGTCAAACCTAAAACAAATCCTACTTGGGTATTCTTAATTTCTGACATGTTGGACAATAGTGCGTCCCCCTTTGCGCAACTTTCGTTTTCACGATTGGTGTTTGACAACGAATACATGCTTCTCCTGTCTGTCCATAGACATGTAAAGCCACTTGGAAACTCCCTGACTCACCTAACGCATTGAGATAACTTCGGATCGTTGTTCCCCCTGCTTCAACTGCTCGTGACAACACATCGATGATTGCTTGACGGAGTAATTTGATTTCTTTTGGGCGTAAAGAATCAGCTGGTTGCTCTGGATGGATCTTCGCTTCCCATAATGCTTCATCTACGTAGATATTTCCTAGTCCTGTGACCAACTTTTGATCAAGTAATAAAGGTTTGATGGCTTTGTGTGACTTTTGTAGCCCTACGGTAAAGTCTTTTAATAAGAATAAATCTGGTAAAGGCTCTGGACCTAATTTCAAGATTCCTTTATAGGTATTGCTCGCTCCTTTTTCAACGATCGTCATGCGGCCGAATTTCCGTACATCGTGGTATCGTAATTGGCTGCCATCTTCAAAAGAAAAAATCACATGTGTATGTTTGTCGATCGGTTCTTCTTTTTCAAAATATTGATATTTCCCCTCCATCCGTAAATGGGAAATCATTTCATAATGACTCAAATGAAAAATCAAAAATTTCCCTCTGCGACCGATCGATTCGATCGTTTCACCAATTAACGTTGCTTCAAAAATCGGTACCTCCGGTTGTTCAATGATTTTCGGCCATAGCACTTGGACGTTTTTTATTTTTTTGTTTTTCACTAATTTTTCTAATCCTTTGCGGACAGTTTCAACTTCTGGTAATTCGGGCATCCTTTTTCTCACCTACAATTTTCACTTATTTGATTTTGAATCGAACTTATCTGTGACAAAAATAAAAGCTATTTTGTTCCTGAACTTAAAACAGAATAAACGGTGTTCCATAAGCTGACCTTCAACATTAAGCTAAAAATTGTAAAAATATGAAAAGCTATTTTTCATTTTTCTATCTTACTGCTCAGATCAAAACGCTTTTGTCACAACCTTGATAAACAGTGTCCCCGAAGCAACTACTTCAGAAATAAGCCAAGAAACCCAAAAATTTGAAAAACAATTTTCGGGTTTCTCGCCTTATTCTCAGAGCTGGACAGCTCTGTCACAATCTACTCCTGCATCGAACGAACCCGATCCAAGATTTTCCCTCGATGTTTGTCTATCGGTATAAAAGTAAAGAATTATTTGGCTTCATACCATGTTTTGCCCCAACTGCTGTCTGTGATCAGTGGAACATGTAAAGCAACCGCCTGTTCCATTACTTCGCTGACTAATTTATCTAACATCTCTAATTCACTTTCTGGCACTTCAAAGACTAATTCATCGTGCACTTGAAGTAACATCGTCGCTTGCAAGTCCGATTCTTTCAAGCGTTTGTCCAATTCGATCATGGCGATTTTCAGGATATCCGCCGCACTTCCTTGGATCGGCGTATTGATTGCTGTTCGTTCGGCAAATGAACGAATGTTGTAGTTTCTTGAATTGATATCTGGTAAATAGCGACGACGATGGTATAACGTTTCTACAAAACCTTGATCTTTCGCTTCACGAACAATACGCTCCATGTATTCTTTGACACCTGGATATTTTTCAAAGTACGTATCGATATATTGTTGAGCCGCTTTACGCGTAATGCCTAAGTTTTGTGATAACCCATAATCAGAAATTCCATAAACGATTCCGAAATTGACTGCTTTCGCTTGACGACGCATATTTGGTGTGACGTCTTCGGCTTTTTCAATGCCGAACACACGCATTGCTGTACTTGAATGGATATCTTGTCCTTCTAAAAAGGCAGCTTTTAAATGCTCGTCATCTGAGATATGCGCCAATACACGTAATTCGATCTGAGAATAGTCAGAAGAATAGATCAACCAATCTTCGTTTCTAGGAACGAATGCTTGACGGATCTTGCGACCTTCATCTAAACGGATCGGAATATTTTGTAAGTTGGGATCAACTGAACTCAAACGGCCTGTCTGCGTCAATGTTTGAACATAGCGAGTATGGACTTTCCCGTCCGATTGGATCACTTTCAGTAAACCTTCGACATAGGTCGATTGGATTTTAGCGATTTGGCGATAAATCAAAATATCGTCAACGATCGGTGCTTGCTCACGCAATTGTTCTAAGACATCAACCGCAGTCGAATAGCCTGTTTTGGTTTTTTTGATCACTGGAAGACCCATCTTTTCAAAAAGGATCACACCTAATTGTTTAGGTGAGTTTAGATTGAATTCTTCTCCAGCCTCTTCATAGATTTTTCGTTCGATCTCTCTCAATCGATCCGAAAATTCGATTTTCATTTCTTGAAGACGAGTCGCATCCACTTTGATCCCACTGATTTCCATTTCAGCCAAGATAATCGACAAAGGTAATTCCATTTTTCGGAAAAGATCTTCTTGATTTTTTTCTGCTAATTCTTGACTTAGTTTAGGCGTCAAACCATTGATTGCTGAAACTTTTCGTGCTAGGTGGGCAAAGAAAACTTCTTCATCTTCTGGTAGACCTTTCTTCGCGCCTTTTCCGTAGATTGCTTCATCCGATTGGATATCATGATACCCGTAATGTGACGCTATCCCTTCGATGTCCTCACTTTTCTCGTTCGTATCCAATAAATAAGCACCTAGTAAGACATCAAAGTCGATCCCTTGTAATTTCGTTGCATAGCGGTTCAATGCCACATACGTACGCTTAGCATCATATACATTTTTCAGACGAGTCTTGTCCCCGACCCATGAAAGAAAGGCTTCATTTTCAAAAATCGCTAAGTCATTTGTCACATAGATTTTCTCTGGTGTTCCCCATGCCACACCAACGATGTCTTCTGTATGATAGTTGTCGCCCATCATCTCAACATATAAAGCCATATTTGTCTGGAACATGCTCTCATCATATTCATGGACCACTTCAAACAAAATATCTTTCATTTCTACTTGTTCTTCGACCACATCTAATTTAGCAAGAAATTGTTTGAAATCCATTTCCTTGAAGAAAGGCACCAATTTATCTAAGTCTTTTCCTTGATAGGCAAGGGAGTCAATATCCACTTCTACTGGCGCATCGGTATCGATCGTTGCTAATTTTTTGGACAAGAAAGCTTGCTCTTTGTCATTGATCAGATTTTCTTTCATCTTACTTTGTTTCATTTCGTCGATATGTTCATAGATCCCTTCAACAGAGCCATATTGATTCAATAATTTGATCGCTGTTTTTTCACCGATTTTTGTTACGCCAGGGATATTATCTGAAGCATCCCCTGCTAATCCCTTCATATCGATGATTTGTTTCGGTGTAAGGCCATCATATTTTTCCGCCACATGTTCTGGCGTATAACTTTCAATATCACTTACACCTTTCACAGTGATATCGACTTTGATTTCTTTTGATGCCAATTGTGTTAAATCTCGGTCACCGGACAAGACAACTACATCGAATATTTCTTTATCCACTTTTTCTGCCAAAGTACCGATGATATCGTCTGCCTCATAGTTCGGTAACTCGTAATACTTCACACCCAGACCGGTTAGAAGCTCACGGATATAAGGCATTTGTTCTTTGAATTCTCCCGGTGTCTTTGAACGGCCACCTTTGTATTCTGCGTACATTTCTGTTCGGAATGTTGTTTTCCCTGCATCAAAAGCAACCAAAACATGCGTTGGTTGTTCTTTTTGCATGACATTTTCAAACATATTATGAAACGCATAGATTGCGTTGGTATGCAACCCATTACGATTTTTAAAACGTTCCAACGAATTGTGCAACGCAAAGAATGCACGAAAGGCCACACTATTTCCGTCAACGAGTAATAATTTATTTTTAGTCATCCGCTTAACTCCTTACTATAAAGTTCTTTCTCATTCTAACAAAGAATGCCAAAGAATGCGAAAAGAAAAAACGGACAGGCAAAAGGTTGTTAGAAAAGCGGTACGTACTAAGGCGTAAGACACCAGTGTTACTTTTTGAATACCGTTTATCCTAGATTGCGAACAAAGTAATTTAGGATAAAAATAGTGATTACTGGTATCGAGGACCCAAAAAAGAACCCACTAGAATTTGACGATCAAATTCTGTGGATTCTTTCTTTTCATATGAGAGATATTTTTATCTTGCTCTTCGTTTATTGCTTAGTTATTACGTCCAAAGATTCGTAAGAATGCCAAGAACAAGTTGATGAAATCTAGATATAGTTGAAGTGCCAAGAATACGGCAATCCCACTATTTGCTTGTCCATTTGATTGAACATATACATTTGCGATCTTTTGGTTATCATAAGCAGTGATACCTGCAAAAATCACGACAAGTAGTAATGAGATGAACAGTTCAACTGCACTACTTCTTAAAATAAAAACATTCAAGACCATCGCAATGATCACACCGATCAACGCTGCCATTCCGGCACGACCCACACCTGATAGATCTTTTTTAGTGAACATCCCGATTGCTGACATCCCAATGAACATCCCAGTTGCTGAAATAAAAGCAGTTGTGATCGTTCCGATATCATAAAAAGCTAATGTAACAGCTAAAACGATACCGTTCAATAAGGAATATGCGATAAATCCACCGATTGCTAAGCTTGGATTTTTTTGTGCTTTTGCTCCTAAAACTAAAACCAAAATGATTTGGACAATCCATAATCCCATAAAACCTAATGGAAAATTATTGATGAAGCTTGCTACTTGATAAGGAAAGACTTGGATCGCTAAATAGGAAGTGATCGCACTCAGCGCTAGACCGATTCCTAAAAATCCGTAGACTTTCGCATAAAAGCGGTTGATACTATTTGATATGATTTGATTGTTCATCTTATTCACCTTCACTTTCAAGAGTTAATTCTTGTTCTAATTCTGGTGGTTGTACCATGACTACTGCATCTAATACACGATTGTCTTGTGTATTCGTGGCCTCCACTGAAATAGTCACAACATTTTTCATCTTATCCACTCGAATGACTTCAAACTGAAAAGTCAATGTTTCATAATGAAAAACCGGCTCGACAAAATTAGCTGAAAAATTCACCACATGAGAACCTGGACCAGGCAAGTGTTTTGACACTGCACTTGTTATGATTCCCATTAACATCACAGTTGGAACAATGGGTTGATGATATTCCGTTTTCTGTGCAAAATCATGTTGGATATATAAAGGATTGGCATCGTTTGTTAACCCTAAATATAATAATAACTGATTATCTTCAATTGATTCTGTTAAAGATAACGAGTCGCCTTCCTCGATTTCATTGATTGTTTTTCCTAATTTACGCGGTTTACTTATGTTCAAGTTTAAACCCTCCAGTTTATTTATTCATTCGTATCAATTGTACCAAATCATACAAAAAACGCAAGTTACAGAACATGCTTTGGTCTTTCACTTATGTAAGCAATCACTTCGATGATCGTACATTATTTATTGAAGACTATAGCATAGTTGAATAAAAACCGTTCGTATTTTGTCTGGATACTTTAGGATTTCTTAATTCGATCGAATACGTACGGTCACTATAAGCAGGCGAAACATTACTGAAAAAGAACTCTACCTATCACCCACAAATAAACGCCAAAAGGGGCTGCCACCTGACAATCCCTTTTGACGCTAACTTCTTTTATTCACTTAGATGATTACAGAACGTTTTTCGTTGTACTGCTCAATAATTTTTCATAGGCTTGTTCAAATTTTTGAACATCACCAGCACCCATGAAAATAATCACTGCTTCGTGGTAGTCTAATAACGGCGAAACGTTATCTTCTTTGATTACTTGACCACCTTTTTTGATTTTTGCCCCTAGGTCTTCGATTTTAACGTCCCCTTGTTCTTCACGGGCAGAACCAAAAATATCACATAGATACACACGGTCAGCTAAATCTAAGGCTTCGGCAAATTCATCCATCAAGGCAATCGTACGAGTAAATGTATGTGGTTGGAAGACTGCAATGATTTCTTTGTCTGGATATTTCTGACGTGCGCCATCAATAGTTGCTTTGATTTCTGCTGGATGGTGAGCATAGTCATCAACGACTGTCATATCAGCCACGATTTTCTCGCTAAAACGACGTTTCACTCCAGGGAATGTCAACATTTCGTCAGCAACTTCTTTCACGTCTAACTTCTCGAAGTAGGCAACTGCGATAACACCAAGTGCATTCAAAATATTATGTTTTCCAAATGCTGGAACTGTAAAGTGTCCAACAAACTCTTCGCCATGGAACACATCAAAAGCTGAACCAGTTGTCGTACGTTCAATATTACGTGCTTGGATATCGTCATCTTCATTCATACCGTAATAATAGATCGGCACATCCGCTTCTAACTTTCTTAGATAGTCGTCATCTCCGTAAGCAAAGATCGCTTTTTTGACTTGTTTTGCCATCGTTTGGAAAGCTGAGAAAACATCATCGATACTTGTATAATAATCAGGATGATCAAAATCGATATTCGTCATGATCACATAATCAGGAGAGTAAGCTAAAAAGTGGCGACGATATTCACATGCTTCAAAAGCAAAGAATTCTGCCTCTGGATCACCATGACCAGTGCCGTCACCAATCAAGTAACTTGTCGGACGAATCCCTGTCAATACATGTGATAATAGACCTGTCGTACTTGTTTTCCCATGGGAACCAGTGACAGCGATACTCGTATAATTTTGGATAAAATCTGCAATAAAATCATGGTAACGGATCACTTCTAATCCAAGCTCTTTTGCACGTTGGATCTCTTCGTGTGAATCTGGAAAAGCATTGCCGGCGATCACGATCATTCCTGGTTTGACGTTTTCTGCATCAAACGGCAAGATAGAGATATTGGCTTTTTCTAAATCTCTTTGAGTAAAGAAATATTTTTCGATATCTGATCCTTGGACGTTTAATCCTTTTTCATGTAATACAAGTGCCAAAGAGCTCATTCCTGAGCCTTTAATACCAACAAAGTGGTACAAATTTTCTTGATTTTTCATTTGAATCCTCTTCTCTTAACTATCATCCATTATTTATTCATACATTCAACACGAAACCCATTATCTTATAAACAATAAAAAATTTCAACCAAATTTATTCGGATGATTTTTAGTTCCTTAAATATTAGTGCCCTGATTACCTTTTTAGCGAAACTTTTTCATTCATCGCTAAGAGACGTAAATAAGCAGACCACACCTTATCTGGGATGTCGGCATGACCGATAAATCCCGTTCCATTAGGTCCGTAACCTTGGGCATCATCTTTCAAACGAACCATTTCTCCAAATACTAAGGCTTGGAAATAATCAGAAGGCCACAAGTCATTTAGTCTTTGATCAGAGAAGTTGAATCCCTTGGTACTTTCTGTCACTTGCGGAAGTATCGGTACATAATTATAAAAATGAATAGACTCATTGCCCCATTTCTTCTCAAAAGTCGCCTTTGTTCGTCGTTGCAAGGTGGGATCATTCATTAAAAGAACACGTTCAGGTAATGGGCCCTGTGCTTTTAATAAATTGTAAGAAAATGAAGCATTCTCGCCACAATTGGTTGACTTCGTTTCTAACAATAGTGCCTGTTCAGGTAACCTATATTTTTCAAGCAAATAGCGGGCACAAATCTCACTTTCACTTAAACCTTGTTCAAATAAGAATCCTTGTTTTTCAAAATTTTTATAGAGATACTTCGTCGCATGTCCGATCCCACCAACTAAAACGATTTGCGCAACCTGCTGGTTCAAGTAAGCCTTTGCTGCTTCATCTACTAGGACGGGCAGACAATTCCCAGCTAAAATCAGTGTTGGTGCTTTTAGTTCCGAACACTCCTGTGGGTCAGGGTCTGCTAAAAAATCCAATAAGCAATTCCAGTCTGCAATTCTTGATGGTTCACCTGTCATTCTGTTTCTCTCCTCATACAATTATTCAACATCCAAGTACGTGGTTTTTTGCCATACCAATCGTCCTCTACAACGCCCACACAAATAGCGATCTGTATTGATTTTCCTTTTACGATAAATCCATTCAGCACACTTTTGGCATTGATATCCTTCGATTTTTTGCCTTCTATTTGAAGGAATAGCAGGTGCATAACGTAAGCCACCCGTCTTTACCAATAACTGTTTGAAATCTGAGTCACGATGGCGATACCCTTTTCCAGTCAAGTGAAGATGATAATGACACAGCTCATGTTTGATGATCCCGATGATCGTTGCTTGATCGGCTACTGCAAACATCGTCGGATTAAAATCCAAATGGTGATCATTTAAATGATACCTACCACCTGTTGTTTTCAAACGTTTGTTGAACATTGCTTGGTGCATGAACGGACGCTGGAAGCTTGTCCAAGAAATCTCTTCGACTAACTGTTGCAATTCTTCTTGTGTCACGCTTGATCCTCGTAAGGCGAAAGCATCGTCAGACTGATACGCCCTTTGTTCGTATCCACTTGTTCGATCCAAACAGTGACGACATCACCAACGGAAACCACGTCAGTTGGATGTTTGACGAATTTATTGCTTAATTTAGAAATGTGGACTAAACCATCTTGTTTCACACCAATATCGACGAATGCGCCAAAATCGATGACATTGCGAACTGTTCCTTTTAATTCCATGCCGGGTTTTAAATCTTCCATACTCAATACATCTGAACGTAAAAGTGGCGCAGGCATTTCATCTCGCATATCTCGTCCTGGTTGGGTCAACCCCTCAAGAATATCTTTTAATGTTTCTTCACCTACTTGCACTTGTTGTGCCAAGCGTTGTGGAGAAATCTGACTTAATTTTTCAATTGCTTCTTTCGTTCCTAAATCCTTTTCAGATAATTGGTTTGCCTGTAAGATCTCTTTTGCTACTGCATAACTCTCTGGATGGATCGCGGTGTTGTCCAGTACATGTTTGCCACCAGGCACACGTAGGAAACCGATTGCTTGTTCATATGCTTTTGGCCCTAAACGTGGGACCTTCTTCAATTGCGTTCGAGAAGCAAATGCACCATTTTCTTCACGATACGTTACGATGTTTTGAGCAGTCGTCTTATTTAGACCAGAAATATGTTGCAACAACTGAGGACTCGCTGTATTGACATCGACCCCTACTTGGTTCACTGCCGTTTCAACAACAAAATCCAACTGTTCTGCTAATCTTTTTTGTGAAACATCATGTTGATATTGTCCCACGCCAACAGCCTTCGGATCGATTTTCACTAGTTCAGCCAACGGGTCTTGTAATCTTCGAGCAATCGAAACTGCACTCCGTTCTTCGACTTGTAACTCAGGAAATTCTTTACGGGCAATATCACTTGCGGAATAGACAGAAGCTCCGGCTTCATTGACGATGGCATAAAACGCTTGATGTTTGGCTAACTTCAACTGTTCTGCCACAAATAACTCCGATTCACGGCTCGCAGTCCCATTACCGATTGCAACCATATCCACGTGGTACTGATCAATCAATTTCACAAATGCAGGACCTGCTTCGGCTCTTTTTGCTTGATTTGCCGGTTTATGCGGGTAAATCACTTCGATCGCTAAAACCTTACCAGTCGCATCCACCACTGCTAATTTACAGCCGGTACGATAAGCTGGGTCAAAGCCTAAGACAACTTTCCCTTTTAAAGGTGGTTGTAATAACAAGTTACGCAGATTTTCACCAAATATAGCGATGGCTTGCTCGTCCGCTTTTTCGGTCAATTCATTACGGACCTCCCGCTCAATCGCAGGTTGGATGAATCGTTTGTAACTATCGTGAATCGCTAAACGAACAGAATTAGCAGAAGGCGAAGCTGTATCAGGAATCAATTGTTTCTCCAAATAAGTTAAAATCGCAGCTTCATCAACCGTAAGATTGACTTTCAACACTTCTTCTTTTTCTCCACGATTGGTTGCTAAGATGCGATGAGAAACAATTTTATGAATTGGTTCAGAAAACTCGTAATACATTTCATATACGCCTTTTTCATCATTTTCTTTGTTCTTGACGGTACTTTCGTATAGCCCCTTATTGTACGTATATGAGCGGACCCATGTTCTGAATTTTGCATTGTCACTTACCTGCTCTGCAATGATCTCATGGGCACCTTGTAAGGCTTCTTCAGGAGACGGAACTTCTTCAGTGACGTATTTAGTTGCTTCGGTCAAAACATCTTCAGATGAAAAGGTCAATAACCAAGTTGCTAAAGGTTCTAACCCTTTTTCTTTCGCAATCGTCGCTTTCGTTCTTCGTTTTTGTTTGTATGGACGATACAAATCCTCTACTTGTTGCATCTTTACAGATTGTGTAATACTTTGTTGTAATTCTGGAGTCAATTTTCCTTGTTCATCAATCAAACGCAAGACTTCGGTTTTACGTTTTTCCAAATTTGCTAAATAAGCATAGCGCTCTTCAATTTCACGGATTTGTACTTCGTCCAAGCTTCCGGTCATTTCTTTACGGTAACGAGCAATAAAAGGCACCGTATTTCCTTCTGCTAATAGATTTAAAACAGTCGTCAACTGTTTTGCTTGATAATCTGCCAATTCTTTCTTTACAAGATCTAGAATCGTTGGATTTACTTTGTCTGTCATTAAATAGCCTCTTTTCTAAGTCGAAATCGATTCCTACTACGGTTTATTCATTAAAAAGCAAGAATCAAAAAATCATACTGATTTATTTTAGCATAGATTCTGGTATTTCTAAATGTAACTAAACAGTGTCTAGAACAAAAAAAAAATTTATTTTTGTTTTTAATTTGAAAATGTATAATCGGTTTTCCAAAATCTGACCTTCAGGACTATGCTAAAAAGCCCAAAAATTTGAAGAACAAATTTCGGGTTTCTCGGCTTATTTATCAGAACTATACACTTTTATCAAAAACTTTTTCTGATCAATCACGTGGTTGCCATGGTCCTTGATTGTTTTGATACTCGATATCTTGGATGATTCCAGTTGGTTCAAAAACGACACCATGCATCGATCCGCCAAAGACAGCCCCACCGTCGATCCCAATTTTCTGATCTTGTATCCACAAATCAGTTGTCTGCATATCTCCATGGAGTAATGGCGTGATCGTATGACCAAATACGATCGTCTTATCAGTCCGATTCTTATGCTCATGAAAAGGCTCTCTGATCCATAAAAAATCTCCAGGGCTAGTATCACGCCAATCTTTTTTAGTTAGATCAACACCCGCATGGACAAAAAGATAGTTTTCCCATTCATAATATAAAGGCAAATTACATAAAAAATCGACCAATTCACGATATCTTGAACGAATCATCATGGCAATCTCAGTTGGTGAATATTCTTCTGCTGCACCTGGATGCAAAAGACTTTCCATTGTTTCTCTTCCACCGTTTCTTAAGTAAGACGGATACCAGTCTTCTGGTTCTTGGAGAAACTGTAAGAAGTACTCTTCATGATTGCCTCGTAAGTAGACCGCACCAGTTTCTTTCACTAACTTCATTCCTAGTAATAAGCAATCTTTTGTTTTTGGTCCACGATCATTCAAATCACCAATCAAGACTAATTGATGAATATGTGGATCATAATGTGTTAATAGCTTTTGAAAAAGATTATAACTTCCATGGACATCACCGATTGCATAGACAAATGGTTTATTCATGACACCACCACCTTTTCATTTGATTATATCGCAATTTTATCCTCATAGGTAGCAACAATTTCCGAATAGTTAAGAGAAAAATCTCCTGATTTCAGATGAAAATGAGAGCCACGAAAATTTGAAGAACAAATTTCATGACTCTCATTTTATTTTATAAACACTAACTACGTCAGCTTTGATTTTTAGAAAAATTATACAAATGCTGCTAAATGAGCGTCGATTTCTTCCGCAGATAGATTTCTTTCTTTGACATAGCGATTATGCGGATGTTTAGCACAGGCTACTGAACATGAGCCTAAATGTTTTTCTTCATTTTCCACTGAGGCTAACATTTGACGATTACACTCTGGATTTCCACAGTTGATGTAGCGTTCGCAAGGAGTACCATCAAACCAGTCTTTCCCAACGATCTGCTTATCTACGCGATTGATATCGACAGCGATACGCTCGTCAAAAACGTACATTTTGCCATCCCATAGTTCTCCTTGGACTTCTGGATCTTTACCATAGGTCGCAATACCACCATGCAATTGACCGACATCTTTGAATCCTTCTCTCACTAACCACCCAGAAAATTTCTCACAGCGAATCCCGCCCGTACAATAAGTCACGACCCGTTTTTCCATAAACTCTTCTTTATGGTCACGAATCCATTGTGGTAGTTCTCTAAAGCTACGGATATCAGGACGAACCGCTCCTCTAAAATGCCCGAGATCATATTCATAGTCATTTCGTGCATCGATCACAACCGTATCTTCATCAAGAATCGCTTCTTTAAACTCTTTAGGCGACAAATAAGCGCCCGTCATTTCTTTTGGATCAATGTCATCTTCTAGTTTTAGTGAAACTAGTTCAGGACGCGCACGAACAAACATTTTTTTGAAGGCATGACCCTCGCTAGGATCAATTTTGAAAAATGTGTCAGCAAAACGTTCATCTGCCAACATCGCTTCCATGTATGCCTCAGTTTCTGCGATCGTTCCAGAAACTGTCCCATTGATCCCCTCTTCTGCGACAAGGATACGTCCTTTTAAATTTAGTGATTGGCAAAAAGCAAGATGCTCTTTCGCAAAAAGTTCAGGTTCTGTGATTGTTGTATATTTATAATATAGTAGTACTTGGTAATCCATTTAGTTACTTCCTTCCATCAATTCATTCCATAACAGTATAAAGAAGTATAAATGAAATGACGATATTTCTGCTTGTGTATTTTTGCGCAAGTATAGTTTACATAATATAAATATCGTAATTTTATGTATTCAAAGACGCAAAAAAACCGACTAAAATTTCAGTCGGAGTTCTTGCTTCATTCTTACTAAGTAAGTTATTTTCCTGTCACAGCAAAGTAATTGCCATCGGGATCTGCAAAATTGAATACATATTCTTCACCTAAATGGACTAAATCACCTAATGTCACTTCTAATTGTTGCATCTTTTTGTATAAACCAAAAATATCCTCACTATAAAACATCAAAGAAGGTGCCCCACTAGCTGTACCTGGTGAATGCTGTTCGATAAATTCACGATCATATAAAACAAACGCAGTACCCGCATCTTTTGATTGGGCAATCTCAATAATCAATGTACCATCCATTTCTTGACGATCCAACACAACAAAACCGATCTGCTGCCAGAAATCTGCATTTTTTTCAACATCATCTACGTATAACATGATTTTCATTTCATTTGTAAACATCTATTCATTCCTCCACTTTTTTCGTCCTAGCTAGTTTAGCATAGCTGGTAATGAAAATCTATGTTGGAGAGGTACGAATGAGAAAAGTGATTTATGTCATTCATTTTATTAGTAAACTCATCTTTTACTAGTCAAGTCTATGCTATATCATAGTCATCAGTTTTTTTATCTACTATATATTCTTCATTTAAACTTT
>FAPP01005383.1:8215-23689 GCA_001485965.1 Heliconius ismenius | reverse complement strand
AGATTCCATAGAAATCCATACAATAAAATGAATATACACTATTATTTCATTTATAAATATCTTAAAGCATAGATACTTCATAAAAAAACTTTTTTAGTTAATATAATAAATATGATTTTTTCCCAATTCTCAATAGTGGAATAACAAAAACCAATCGTATTATTAATCTTTGAATTATTATTCCATACACACACACATACACATACAAGAAAAGAAAATTAAAAAAAATATAATATACGAACGCCAACAAAAAAATAATAAAAGGCATAGATAAACAAGTTGCTTCATAAAAAATATTCCCCATACATTAAAGCCTTATATTGTGGAGCGGGGTTAGTATACAATAAAATAAAAAGCAGCCCACGTCTGCGTCAATGTTATTCTTTTTGCATCTGAGGCTGAGGTCCTCTCGCATACCGTGGAAAGGCTTTTACGAATCGATTTTGAAGCCTATTGCGAATGTTTTTACTTTGCATAACGTTGCCGAATGAAAAATGTTTCACATATTCATATTGCACATGTACGAGTATGTATGGATAACTTCAAAGCGTCGAGCTTTTAAACTATAATTTAATAGACTTCACCTGTATCCCGTATGTAGCATGGTAGACAGAAAGATCTTAGTGTTAAGACACTCCTCTCATCTCTTTCCGCCGAATACTGGACTGTTAGTGTTTTGAGTCGTGGAATTCAATGCCGCGCTTTTGTCCCGTCACCAGAGCGAAGACTTCAAAAATTAAATATTTCATTTATTCGAGTGGAAACCGAACCCATAACCTGTCGCTTTTACAGACACACTATTGCCACTGCGAAACGAATGCCCGCTAATTCAATATCAATAACGGCAAAAAAGGATATGTTTTATCCATTTAAAAATTACTATTATCTTTGTAATACAAGAAACTTTATATACTCTAATATTAATAAAGAAGTGAATAAATGAACCAATTGATTATAAAACATTATGCTAATAGAGTACGATTCTACTTCAATAACACTAAAACATCAGATTTGCGCACGCGAATTAATGTACGACAAATTATTCATGAGTTTTTAGGCGTACAATTTTTTTTTATACGTTACATATGCAAATGAGAATTACTTAAAATATATTATGTTCAGTTTTGTGCAAATGGACTTTTTCGCGCCTTTTTACGCGTAGATTATAATCTGTCTGATAGTGATGGCCGCAACGTTAGTGTTGTACGTGTAAAATTAAATAAATGACTCATTATTACAGTTCCCGTAGTTTGTTATAGTTCGTTAATGCAAATTCATCTATTGTACGCAATGTTTCCGCAGATGTTTACACAAGATGAACAAAATATTTTATAATATAAAAAAAATGAAAATGTAATTCTATTGCAGTTATATTTATAATGGCGCTCGTTTTATGTTTCACCGTCCGCTTGGTTTTGTTTTATTTAAGGCGATAAAGCGTCTTCATGTGAAAGAATAATATTTTATAAATTTAGACATTTATTAGTATTTATATAGGTATAATATAAATTTAGACAGAAATTAATTTGTTTTTTTTAATATGCCGCAATTTATTAGTAAATTGACCAATTTATTTAAAACCTACTTCTTTCTATGTTTGAAAAGTTTTAAAATTAAAATATCTTTTAAAAAAATATGTAAAAGATAGTCATGTTTAATATTATTTAAAAAAATGTTAATGTTGAGTTCTGAATCAATACACAATATTTTAGTAAACCTTAGAAATATCGTACCAATAGTTATCACTTCTAAGTTTTACAGTTAGTTTTTTAAACTCGTCAGTACTGAGAACACTCAATAAAGTATTTTAAACAATAATATACGAATTCTAAATGGCATGATGAAAATGACTCATTGCTATTACGTCATTTCATTCAATTTAGCAATCTCGTCTAAGACGTAAAACATACTAAACTCATATAGGAAAAGTTTGAGCAGTAATTCTGAAATATTCAATTCAATTTTGTTCGTAAACATTGAAATTGATTTCGTAATTCTTGGCTAAGTAGCTGAGACGTCTTCATCAAAGGACGTCTCGTATAATTTTATAAATATTTTTTATAATATTTATAATACGATATAAATTAAGACTATAAGAAATACCCAAAATATTTCATTATTCATTCAAGAAACCAGTTTTAAATTCTTGAAATTTTGTCAAATAGAAAGCGTACGAAAATTGTTATTAATCATTTATGCTGACGTCATTAAATATAATTAATGATAAATTTTTGATAGTTTTGATAACTACAATAAAAAATGTATTAATAAAAAATATATATAACGAATTTAATCTCGCCGAAAAGCAATCAAAATTCGGGCTAATACCCGAGAACATTTTTTTTTTCAATTTTTTAATTAAAATTTTGAATCTGTTAACTTATACTTTTATATAAAACGATGTCTTCTTTTTATTTTGAATAACGACCGTATCGACCACAGACATTTAAAATATAATATGTTTTTTTTTTTAAGCTTTTTTAATTTTTAAGGTCAAAGCATTCATCTACTAGCTCGCTTATTTATTATTTGGCGTGCATATTTTATAAAATTGACGTCAATTCACAAAAAAATAAATAAAAATAGCAAATATAATATTGACAATATACCTATGTTAAATGTTAAATAAATCGCAAATGTTAAACAGAATGTGCGCAATATTATTATATTTATTATTCATTACCACTCAACCCACAACAAGACTTAAACAATGAATGTTTTATTTTCATTTTAAACAGCGCTGTATCAATATAAAAACATCTGATTTCATTGCGATTGAACTCGGAAAATAATATTACACAAAAATTTTATACATTCCTTTTATGTTTTAAATGAAGCGTTACATTCAACTCCTTTTAAAAGCCGCTCGCGAATTATAGAACATATTTTATCTATAAATATTTACGATTATTATATCATATATCAAATATGATTTTTAATACATACTTTTTTTAAATTACTTCTTATTGTTCTAGATTATTTGTGTGGAAATAATAAAAAAACTATCCCAGAAGCTTCAGAAAGTTCCTTCTCGTGTTTCCATATTTTACCTTCATTTATTTTTATAGACAAAGATATACAAAAAGAACAAAACCTTAAGTCGGATGGTCGATCGCGAGCCTTTTTATTTTTATTCACAGACAATGTAGAACCACGCATCTCTTCTATCTATAAGCCGCTTTAGTTCAACGCTTCTAAAGGAGAAAAAAATACAAAATCTCTTTTTAAACTTAATTATCATCAAGATAATATAAGGCCATGTTCAGACCAGTCTATTGAGCTTACATATTTATATTATACTTTATATTTTATATTATAAATTGGTAGGCTGTAACAATAGCTCCCTTTGCCTCTCCAAAGAATTGTGAATTTAAAAAATAAACTTTAAAAAGTAAATTATACGGACAGAAACTATTCAAAAATAAATTTTAAGTCATTCAAATTTTTTATACGAGCGCTTACTTTGGTAAGGAATCCGCTCTCCTTTGTTCGAGTTAAAATATTATTCTGAGGCTATGTATTTTAATTTCGTTATCTTTTATTTGTACATTTAAATTTAAGAACTAACTCGGGTTTATGCTAAATAACCACACAGGCTGAATTGATTAGTGTTGTCAAAGATAAAAATCAAGCTTAACTACCTTTTTTGTCCGAAATTACTATCAATTACTTACAAATTTTCATTTTTTTTATGGATTTAATTACTTAAACTGTAACGATGTACAGAAATTACTTAAAATGCATTAAGAATAAAAATATTTTATAATTTAACGAATCAAGTCGCTCATGCATAAACAAAAATACATAAAATTAAAGCACGTACGATTAGCTTTGATTTCTGTTTGATGGTATGATATTTTTCGTAAATTAATGATTATGATTATTATTAATAAATATCAAATTTACACGCTTTAGGTAAGTATATAATTAATATATTTATGACATATTTATATTTTTTTTTAGTATTCGTTTCCATATTTTAACGTCAGCTAACCCAAGCAAAATTTGTTATTTATATAAACGAAAAATATAGCAACCAAAAATTTATTTAAATTTATTAATAAATTTGGAACACAATATCAAATAAATTATAAACTTTAATAACATTTTTATATTAATTATAAATATTAGAGGTCAAAAACCGCTTTATATTTTAAACTGGATTACCCAAGACATTATATTATATGTTATTAAAACTGGATAATTTAGACAAGCATTATGAATTCTTTTAAATGAAAATAGTATTTCTAATTGTACTTCGCTTGCGTTGGTTATATACCTCACCTAAGTCGTGCGCTACAGATTCGATTCCCGTAGAGTTAAATAATTAATTAAAATATATTATAAACATATAAGTGCAGTTATAAAATGTCTGGTTAATCTTAATATGCTGCAATCAGTTTTCGAATGCAGCGTTAAACACCGCTATTTAAGACGCATTGACGCTATGTTAAAATGAAAAACGAAATGATATACTGGGTTCTCGTTACCTACCTAGCATTGTGCGGTAGATATGAGAAGATCAAAAAGCGAATGAATAAAAAATATATAGCTCTATATTTAATAGGTCGTTATATTCCGGTTGTAAATCATGCGTTCGTTTTAGATGGTAACTAAAAAGGTCAAAAGAACGAATTTTTAAGTATTTCTTTTTTAATCTTATGAAATTAAATATTATTTTTTACTTTAATATGTTATTAATTTTTTCCTTTCCAGGAATGACGGGCTTTTCTAAGGAAAAATATTTTTTTACATAAGAAATAACAAAATTTTGACAAAGACTTGAATATATTATTGAAATCAATCATTTTTTTTTTTTTAAATCGGAGGCCAGAGTGCCTTAGCAATAGGTTCACTTAACCTACATTACGGCATTCAGAATAATAAAGCTAAGAAAGCTTTTAACATTGAAAATACTATAGCAGTAGTAAAATTTAAATCTTCATAAATTCAGGAAACACAATGTTTATTATACATTCAAATTATTATTATTAATTTAATTGAAAATATTGGTAAATTAAAAGTGAAGTAAAATTCTTGAAAAACGTAATACTTTAGAAGTATTTTACTGTTTCTTCTAATAAATAATTGATTACAATTAATGGCTTATTTTTTTAACATGATATATCACTCTTAAACAATCTATAATATAACAGGTTTGATATTTAAAATTTTCTTCAAGGAAATCAACTTTTTATCACATCCATTAATATATTTAATGATTTTTGATTAGAAATCATTTATTTAAATAAAATATAATTGGCCCTAATTTAATAATTAAAGTAATTAAAATGTTAAAAACTTCTTCAGTATATTGTATAATCTATCATAGAAGTGTTTATAAAGAATTACAATTAAAAATATGTCTATTTTTTATAAATTATTGCTTTACAATGAATGCTAGACATTTATAAATAATAATTAATGACTTTGAAGGATAAAATACATTAAAATACTAGTCAAAAGAAGTACAAAAACAAATTATAACTATTAATTAAAGTAACATTCACTCATGCCTGGAGTTAATTATGTATAATAAACATTGTATGTAATAACTACTACAAATAAATTGAGGCAGCCATTTTGAATAACTATTTAAGTAAGTTTTTTGCTTTTTTATAGAAATGAACCAACCAGTTCTCATAATGCAACATGAGACTCAATAAATATAAGATAATTAAAGATTTTTATTCTTTATTATAGTAACCCATAATATTGTTTTTACAAGATAAATACAAATACAATATTATCAATAATAAATTTTATTGACATAAAGTAAAAAATGTTTTGTGAGTTGAATTATAAAATTGTTTTTGTTTTACAGTTAGTTGCGAGGAGGTTTTATGCATCATTATAATGATAGTAATATAAATAAACTTATAATAAAATTAAATTTACTGATAAAATGTGTTTCTCAGTATTATTAATGAGAATAAATTTAGAATTTTTCTCCAAAATAATACACCTCATAAATTATAAAAATTATACTTATATGTAATATTAACATGAGGTATAATATCTTTGTGAGACATGGTTGCACAAATAGGTTACTTTTGTTTGGTAAATTAGATAAATTGTTTTTATTTTATTTTGCTGTAACCTGCACAAGGCAGGGTAGGCATGAGGAACCTAGTGATATAATACTCCGTTCCACAATTGTCTCCCAATTTTCAAGACACAACCATGGGTGCTAGAATTCAACGCTGCATTTAGTATTGTTAACAGAGTATGGAAATCGAACCCACAACCATTGTGTTTATAATCACAACAGCCTCAATATAATCATATTTAATTTTATAGATACTGAAATATGTTTTAATACAAGATTAAAAACCACCAAAATATTTGTCACAAACATTAACTCGGTGAATTTTTAAGTCCTTTTTTTACATATTAAGCAATCTTAATATTTATTAATAATATTGAAAATTTACTGACTTGTTTCAATCTTTCTACATCTGTCCGTGCTTGAGGAAACGACTGGGATGTGGAAACTGAAGTGGCCGTTGCAGCCGCAGCAGCAGCAGTTGTGGCATTTTGCCCATACGCGGGGTACTCCAAATTTACATTCAAAAGCTGTGCAGCATTATCTCTAGCTTCATATGCTAATCCTCGTATCTCTAGCTCAGATGCTGTGTGCATTAAGGACTGAAGATCTAGTTCCTGTACATCCACTGAGCCTTTGTACATAAACTCCACCAACAGATTTATCTCGGAGAAGGGTATGCCTTTCAGTATCACGATGGGATGCTGGCAAGGATTGTCCCTAGCAGAAAAAATTTAATATAATACATATACATATGTATAAATATCAAAATAACTGATAAAGCAAGCATTTATAAATTTAATAATAAATTATCTGTATTTTATGAACATTAATTTTTTTTCTTATCACAAGATAAAACTATTTTTATGAGTTACAGAATTCTCCATTTATATAACAATTTTTATATATTAAAACGGATGCATGCGAATCATTCTTTAATGTTTTATTAAGATGTTCTAAAATAAACGATGAGCGGTGTTGAAATCGGACATTAGTCATAATAAATAAATGAACTCACTTAAATATCTGCTCGAAGTAGGGGCTGCACGCCGAGAGGACGAGCTTGTGCGCCTTGAGGGTGCCATCTCGGCAGGAGAGCGTGACGTCCGCCAGCGACGACGACGAGTAGATGGTGGTGAACAGCTGGCTCAGGTTCTGCAGGTGGTTGTTCCACTTCAAGTGGAACGTCTTGTCGCTCACGAGCCCCTGCATCTGCACCGCCACAAACACTGTCAGACACGAAACACTCACTTCCTCACGTTTATTAAAAAAAATCGACAGAAAACCGTCTCTGGTGCGACCGCTACATAAAATTATAATTATTACAACTTATTTTTAGAACGATGCCCGTAAAAAACACTATACGTACGCGGTATGACAGTGTAATACTGTAGGTACGCGCCGCCGACGGAATTTAGAGCTATAAAATTATTTATATTATATTCGGCAAAACGGTAATTTTGAATTAAATCATCGCTGTAAAAAAAATCTCACCTCGTATTCACTTTTCCGACTTCCCAATTTTTCACAAATAACACCGAAACATTTCACAAAATTTTTAAATACTTATTATGTTACACAGAAAGCCGTGTCGTAAAAAACAGAGTGGGGCACGCCGTGGCCCCCTCCGCGCCCCGGCCCCCTCGCACACAATCAATATACGGAATATGAGAGCGCGGCGCGCCGCCTCGCCCCCCCGCATGCTTTATTATACCGTAATTAAATATATACTACTTTATAAATTGTACACTAACGCTCATGCCTCATACGCTCCGAGAGAAAATGTTCAAACTTTACTTCACCACTTGCCACTCATTTTATATAGACGCGGCTTCGACTTCTTGCATCAAGCACCTGCATTGATTTTCGTTGCAGTTGCAGGTGTATTAAATATGATATTTGTAAATTTCAAACTGACGCGCCCGCTGCAACGGCGGCCCGGTTGGTATGCGCGTCGCTAATAAAATTTTTATTACTTATAAAAAAATATTAATTATTATATTTCGTATATATTCAACCCGAGCTGGCCCCTGCCTAATAATAAATTGTCGGGTGGGAAGTATGTGTGTAAAAAGTACTCGAAGTTGAATCTGTTTCCACAACATGCAGAGCTCACGCACACATAGACAATAGATATAATAGACAGTCTTCTTTTTATTAGATTCCATCCTTTCATTTACAAGTACCTGCCTCAGAATGCATTTCTATCCATGCCTACATAGTAGATGTGCCTCTCCGTGCGTTGTATCGTAGACTATATATATACGTATGTACGGCACGCCGGGGGTGGAATGGTAAACATACTATACGTATGTTGCCGCACATACATATATCTAATATTATTATTTATAATGTAGATATAGACTGGAAAGAGAAGGGCGCATGAGCGTTTGCATGAATAATATTTCTACCCATTACCCACACCACAAGCAATATTAATATTAAGGTGGGTTTGTTCTATTTACTTTTTATCTTGTACCGCATTACCGTAACCGTAGGCTAACTTGTACTGCCGGACCAGATTGGGATTATGAAATGTATTTAATGTTTTTATAATAAGAAAAATGTTCTGAATTAAATTAGATAGATATAAAGTATTTATATCATTTTTATATTAAAATTTAATATTTTATTGAGAGTTCAGTTAATTCGATAAAATTAGTATTATCTATATATTATATTATTATAATAAAATACAATTATATAGAGTAATACATATATTTTAAAAGTTTTGTATAAAAACATTGTAACATATTATGGTAAAATATATAAAACAAAAGACATTTTTAAGTAAAGAAATATCTTCAACCTTGACTTGGTTGGTGATAAAAGTCTGTTTACTCTAAGTTGCATCAGTATGATTCATAATTAAATTTCCTATACTTGAACGTTGCTATAACGTTATTGTATATATAATTTTACGATGGTAAAATATTCACCCCACTCCTTCCTAAAAATTAATGAGCTTTTTTAAGATATGTACACACTATGAAGAAATCAATGCCGGAAAGCTCGTGCATACAATGTTTTATTTCGTTAATAAATAAAATAATAAATAAATCTTTTTAATAAAAATAGTAAATAAATTAATTACATTTAAGTAATAAATACATGATTGTAAATATCAACAAAATGTTGATAGTAAACAATTGGTTTTTTTTCTTTATAGCAACACTGGCATATTCGTGTCCTTGCCATTTGTCAAAATTACTTTCGAGTATTGTAAAATGACGTTATAATAATAGCTTTAAATATTTAATAAAATATTATTATTTAGAAGAGCTATAGTATAATAAAAACATATTTTTTAAATTGTAAGTATAAAGTTATTTTTTTAGACATACATATGTCCTTGAATATAAAACTACAAATCATTATTTTCAAGTCATGTAGTTACGCATTTTTGATCAAAATGTATAGTTATTAATTTTTATATATTTATTTTATAGAATTACTTTATATTGCAATGTTAAAAAATAAAAAACGATATAATTAGTATATTTTGGTCTTTAAAGATGTACATTGTACTTCACTGTGAGTGTTGATTCAATACTATTGAAAAAGTTGTTTTTAAACGTTTATAAAAATATAAATAAAAGTAAGAGCTCGCTTATTGATGAAGGGTTTCGTGGTAACGTGCATCGATTGGGGATATATATTGCCAACAAAAAAATTACTTCGTTTTATATTATAAGTGACACAGCTTGTGGTCTTTGAAAAAGTGCTAAGTAAGTATATCTTAAAAGTTGCCGACTAAGTATATCTCATTCAAATTTTCGTTGAAAGTGTTCTTTAATATTTTAGAGTTTTCACACTTTAACAGTTACAAGAAAAGAGTGAGGGAGAGGACTCACGTTTTACCGTGAACGAATGTGTATAATAAATGGAACCTCATTGTCATTGTCATTTATAAACATATATCTATCTATAGATACTTCGCACGTACTTACCTATAAGTTTGACGAAAATGTTTTTCTTTTTAGTTCTGTAAATGGGGAGCATGCACATGCACTTAATTTATTATTTTTATATATAAAAGTTGTTAAGCTGTTTTACATATTACATCTACCTAATAAGTCTATTATGTAGTCCTAGTAGTTTCGAAATGAAACGGCTAGACAAACATACATGATAAATCTGTTTCTAAATTTTTAAACTGATTAGAGGGCCTATTTTATAAACATAATTCATAAAAAAAATCATTTCATAAAAAAAGTATAAAATTTTAGTACTTCAATTTATTGTTAAAAAAAATTCGTAATCCGAACATTATAGATAAATGAAAGGGCAAAGGATTAAATAATTTTAACAAAACAATACTACATCTTTATTGATATAAGAAGAAACTAATAAAATGTTGCCTTCAAAAACACACATGGCAGTGACACAAGTGATAAAAACATACAAAATGGTGTAAAATATTTTTTGGTAAAAAGCAATTATTCCTTGAAAGGAAGGGCTGGAAGGAGTTTTCCTTCGCATTTTCCGAATCCGATGCGATGTCCCATTTCGTTGACGCAGTAGCCTCGTAGGATTACAGTATCGCCATCTTGCAAAAATTTTCTTTCTTCACCCGTTTGCAAGCGCAGGGGTTTCGTGCCTTTCCAGCTGAGCTCTAGCATGCTGCCATAAGAATCTGATGTCTGAAGATGAAATAAAATACATTTGAAATTTAGTATAAATATGTCTTTTATATCTCTCCTAGATATTAAAATATATTTAAGAAACGTTTATTTATTGAAGTGCTACTAAAATAAGTTAAAAAAAGAATCTACATGTTTATACAAAATGGTAATTTGCTCACATCACCACTAATGGTTCCAGAGCCAAGTAAGTCTCCAGGACGCAAGTTGCATCCGGTTATAGTTTGTTGTGCCAATTGTTGTTTGGCAGTCCAATACAGGAAACGGTAGTTGGATCGACATATCGTTGTTATTACTGGAGATTTCTCAGCTGGAACAATAATTAATTAATATTAGAACATTTCGTTTTATCGTTTTTAAGCTCTCACCAATCAATTATTATTTATATTCTTTAGAAAGTGAAATTTATACAAAAATTGTAACGTACGAATGGTTAACATGCATGTCTTATTTGAGCGGTAGCCCAAAATATATTAATACTAATAATGAATAGTTTGTAGTGTAGCTTACTTTTCAAATCGACTTCCAATTTGATATCAAAGTTGAATTTGTCATTGTGCTGCAAATAGGAGAATGGCTCGGGATCCTGTGGGTAATTTTCAACGATGTATGGACGTAGAGCTTCCACTGTCACAATCCATGGGGAAATCGAGGTTCCCAAATTTTTGGCCGTAAATGGTCCGAGAGGTACATATTCCCATTTTTGAATGTCACGAGCTGGAATATGAATAATAAATAGATGGATTTTAATAGGCTATGTGGAACCGTGACTGATCAAGTATTAATTATATCTTGGGAGTAACCGAAGAAGGCCGAAGTTTTAACATATATGTTTTTTAAATTTAAGATGGAAAAGCCTTTCTTTCTTACGTTAACGTACTTGCTTTACATGTGAATTTATATCTGTAAAATATAGGGACACCATTTTTGCATAAAATTGTACAACACGGGTTGTTCAAGCAATTTGATATCTTTTTCATAAAACTATTATATTTTTAAATTGTAAGACAATATGATTAGAAATTTTTATTTTTGGATAGATTCCACGATTCAAATAACTAAGAACATACCACTCCAATCATTCATAAGGACGAATCCAAATATACGTTCCTCAGCTTGTTTGGCGGTGACGCGTTCTCCGAGAGCGGTCGGTGGTCCTCCCACAAAGCAGGCCATCTCTAGCTCGAAGTCCATCAAACGACACGGACCAAAATGGGGATCAGCTCCTAAAATACATATAAAACTGCATATTTTGCGTCGTCTTTTTACCTTTAATTAAAGTATTAAAAGTTTATATAAAACTTCAGAAGAAAAATATAAAATTTAACCAAATTAAAACATTTAAATTCCAATTTGTAAAAATCTTCTTACAGAAATGCTATCAACATATTAAATAAGTTGTAACAAGAAACGTATGGCTTAGTAGTCAGACGGTTTTCAAGAGGAGCGGATTCAACCTGAGCTACGTAATTTTTTATATGTTTTCTATATAAATATAAATAGAACCTATTTGACAGACGGATACCAACAGGTAAGGTCTTGTATTATTCTTCTTCTCTTATTGTATTTTTAGTTTGACTTTTTTATATTTTTTCCACAGATTAAAATTAAAAATGAATCTTTCCTTTTTTATTATTGTAACATTACCTTCGACAGGCAGAGTTTGTCCCATAGGTCTAGTTATGGGTGTTCCAGATATGACGATGGAACTGGAGCGACCATGGTATCCCACTGGAATATACTTCCTGAAAACAAAACGAAAAATATTAGTACATATTTTCAATAATCGTATTTAGCGTAATATTTTCTACGTTTGTCAGTATAAATATATATCAAGTAAATACTTCATTATTATTTTATTACGTAAGTATTTTTAAAACAAAAAATATGTAGGTATAATTTTGTTTTTTTTTTATATTTTTTTATGTCCAAAAAGACCTGAAGATTAAGACGTTTGGTCATATAAAGATCCATAAATACTATAACTTATTACACTTAAATAATTTAAATATATTTTAAGTAGGTACATTGCTACCAAATAGGACTAACCAGTTCGGCATAAGCGCATTATCCTTGCTCCTGAACATGATACCAACGTTAGTGGCGTGGTGGATCGAGGAATAGAAGTCGGTGTAATCTCCGATTTCTGCTGGTACATGCATAGTGGCATCGCTCTGCTTGACAAACGCTCTGAAATATATCGAAAATTAATTTACAATATAAATAAACATAAATATACTGTAATGTCGTACATATTTTAAATATTTTGCCGTTTACTGATATTTAAGTATGTATTTAGGATGATCTTAACAATGCTATCTCCTGTTGTTTTGATAGTACTTTTTGTTAAATTAATTAAACATATTAAATGTAAAATAATTATTTTTGTAAAAAATTACTTTTGTCGCAAGTCCTTATCATTTTGCAGCTTGGTGTTGCTGATATCAAGCAGTTTCTGGATAGTATTTCTTGCTTCAATCCAATGGATCTTCGTCAGTCCCATAAATAAATTTAGTTTTTCCTCCTGGAATCATCGTAAACATTTATTTAATTTAAGACGAAATTTTTTTCGAAGAGACAATGAAATCTACAACCATCAAAAACAAGTAGACGCTTGCAAAAATATGATTTAATAATTAATAAGAGAAAGATTTCACAATATTTTGCAACATTCTATATGAATCGTAAACAAATACTTGGGTAGCGATACTAAAAATAATTAACATAACAAGTAATATAAAACAGACCTTAAAAACATGTTGTTTGTCTTTCAACAGTGGCCCAGTAAATAGATGCGAGATCACATTGAGATCTAGAATCCATTCTCCGATCGCGACTCCAATATGCTTCTGAGACTGTAATGTAAATAAGTACTTACAAATTATTACAAATATGTGCTTGTAAATTAAAACGTATTAGTATTTTAAAATATTTTTTTAGGAAAAATATTTTAGGTGTCGTTCATATGTAAATCATTTGCATCATTTTCCTATTTGTATTTAGAACCTATTTTGTGACATATGGCCATGTTATAAATACATACTTAGTTTCATAAAATGGATTTGTCTCTTTGTGCTTCTTTTCTTATTTTATTATAATGTTTTACAATCATCAGGCATTAAGTGCATTTTTGTTGCTTACCTCGAGACCTACTACCACTTGTTATCTTGCCATTTAAATAGTGTTGTAAATAAACAAAAAATATATTGTTTAATAATAGTCTTTATTGTGCTAAAATACATAAGAAGAAAAACCATAAAAAAATTCCCTAGGAGATCTCTTCTAGTCAACCAGTGGAAGTGGATGAGAGACAATTAGCGGTATATCACCTTATAAAAAAGAAATATCTATTCCTGTTTAGTTTATAATTATTTCTTAAAACCACTATCTTAGAGCATTTCTTGGAATAGAATTAAGTAGGTATGTAAATTAAATAGCCTGTATCAACTTCAAAACGACAACTTCCGGGCTTTTATCATGACGCTATTAAATTACGCATGTATTTTATTACTTCATATTAGTTAATTGTTTTCGAGTTCCAATTAAATTTGACTATAATAATAGATACATTTTCTAACATAAAATAAATTACATTAAACAATAGTTATTATAAAGATATTTAATTTTCATTCATTCATTGTTATACAAAATTAATTCATATCTACTAATGAATAAAGATCCGCAAAAACAAATACTTCAATGATAACAAACTTCATGAAGCAAATGTCAAACAATAACAAACATTTTTTTTAATCTGCACTCACGTTTTTAGGCGAAGTAAATACACCATAAGGCAAATTCTCTATAGGAAAATCTGTGTTTACAGAATATTCTATGAAAGACTTCATTTTTTATGACACGTCAGTTTTCCCCGAGTTTCACTGTGATAGTGTCTTCCTAAATGTGTACTTCTATTTTACGTCGGTTATGGAAATAAGGCGGAATAACAAGTTTGGTCGCCGGCCGGCGAGCACAGACTGGATTCTTTATGAAGTCAAGGTCGCCAGCCATAGTCGCTGTGATATGACACTGTATAATGTATATATTAAGTGTATTGTGTATATATTTTAATTTTTATTTATTTACACATACGTAAGTTAATGTAAGTTTTAGAACCTAAGAACTGTACCGTAGTGATAGTAATTAAAGAGGGGTAGTCTATGACTTAAAAATTATAATAATTAAGATTTAGGTCGTTTTTGCAGTAATCATTATTACCGTTTATTCTTACTAATAATATTATAAATGTAAAAGTTTGTGAATATGGTTGTTTCGTTTTGAAGTTTTTCCATTTTCACTATAAAATTACTGAAGGGTTAAGATTAAGTAATCTTTACAGTAATAATAAAGGTTCAGAAAAACATCAAATACTTTAGGTTACGATTTCTGTAAATATTTGTATAACTAGAAATTGGCTATGATATAACAATAAAATTAAATAGGTGAAGCCGCGTCAAGACCGCTAGTATTTTACTAGACATACTTAATACATAATATTGGATGAATGCAGATCAAGGAACATATTATACTAGATATAAGATGCAGATGCAGATCTATTTTAACTCCAATCGTATATTGAACTTTGATTTGTTATATTTATATTGTTTTTGTCGCTGCTATGTTATGTCATTATAGAAAGATAATTATTTTTTTATTAAAATTTATAAGTAAAATAAACTGATTAAAGTTAAACGTCACAACAACAAAGCGGGGAAATGAGTGACTTTGCTTGCTCTGCTATATATGAAAAAATGGCCAGTCGGAGCGTAGTGTGTAGCTTGTGCC
>FAPP01005350.1:1003-14337 GCA_001485965.1 Heliconius ismenius | reverse complement strand
TCATACACTTTTAATTATAATAAAATTTATCCTGTGTCAGATGGCAGAATTCCCTCTAGAGCCAAACCTCTCCAAGATACTCATAATGTCAGTGGCATTACAATGTTCAGACGAAATACTCACAATAGTGTCCATGTTGAGTGTCCAGAATGTCTTCTACAGACCAAAAGACAAACAAGCATTGGCTGATCAGAAGAAAGCAAAGTTCAATCAGCCCGAAGGAGATCATCTAACGTTGTTAGCGGTGTACAACAGTTGGAAAAATAATAAATTCTCTAATGCATGGTGTTATGAGAACTTTGTGCAAATAAGAACGTTAAAACGCGCTCAGGACGTTAGGAAACAGCTGCTGGGTATTATGGACAGGTAAATAGACAAAAACGTTTATGCAATGTGTAAAAAAAGTCACTTTAGCTTGTTTTGGAAATTCAAACTGGAGCTTAAAGTAGTGGCTTCGATTTCCACTCAGGGTATCAGGCTGCTTGATTCAAATCTCCAATTTTGGCTTAGATAAATAAATTATATCGGTTTTAATGTTTAAAAAGGATTTTTCTTTTTATGTAACAATAAATATTATATTTCTCATGTAAATTAGAAGTTGTGCTTTTAATTTAATCTTTGTGAAATTACGATAAATTAATAATATGCCATGGCAATGTGTATGCCACTTTATAAATATAAAAGTGCAAATATTGTCAAATGCATGGTAGTGTGTGTAATGTTTTATTTATTGTTTTATTATGCTTTATAAATATTATTATTGGAAAATATTACGTTTGGCACTTCTCTTACATATAAACTATAAGTGTGTCAAATTTCATACTCCTCCATGCAATTTTCGCATAGAGGGTCCAATGTTTTTGCTTCACATATATAGATTGAATGATGTCTCAAATGTTTGATTATTATTTATATGACGTCAGAGCAAAGACAATCTGTAGAAAAATTTACTGGACATTTTGACAGGATTGAGTTGTGAAACTTGAGTTTCTCAATAATTATATTGATAATTGAATATTAATAAATGTTTTCATTGTTACAGGCATAAATTAGATGTTGTATCAGCTGGTAAGAACACAGTGAGGATACAAAAGACAATTTGCTCAGGTTTCTTCAGAAATGCTGCAAAGAAGGATCCTCAAGAAGGATACCGCACCCTAGTTGACAGTCAAGTTGTTTATATTCACCCGTCAAGTGCTTTGTTTAATAGACAGCCAGAATGGTATGTATTATTATTAATTATAAATCAGCTTTAGTATAGTAGAACTTTATTGATTATTGTTGCATGCAGTTTGGTTACTTGGACCGCAGGCCAATACACTATTATATACATTATAGCCTTAGCAGCTTCCAATCCAATACGATTTTTTTAACTTAAATATTGGCGTCGTAGCGTTATTTTAAATATTAATATAGATTAAAAGTTACCAATACATGCAATATTCAATACATTTTTTTACTTATTATTTTTTTTTTGTTTTAGGGTCATCTATCATGAATTAGTCCAAACAACAAAAGAGTACATGCGTGAAGTGACTACTATCGATCCCAAATGGTTAGTAGAATTCGCTCCAGCTTTCTTTAAATTCTCCGATCCTACCAAACTGTCCAAATTTAAGAAAAACCAGAGATTGGAACCTTTATATAATAAGTATGAAGAGCCAAACGCGTGGAGAATATCAAGAGTGCGACGGCGAAGAAATTAATTTCTTTGTATTTCATTTTAAAATAAGCTTACGAAATAAATAATTTTAATCAAATGCAGTTTTTATTTAATTATACATTTTTCAACTTGCAGTATACATTTTTTTTGTTAGTTATTACTTTCAAATCAAGGTATACAGGATGGAATTGTCTGTACCACTTTAAATGAAACCACAGTTTTAACTACTCTATAAAAGCCTAATATACTCGTAATTCAGAAAAAAAATAATTCCCAAAAATGAAAAAGTTATTTTTTCAAACAAAATAAATAATAAAATTATCGTTTTAAAATAAAACGCCATTTGTAAAGTATAACATAGGCACGCACACACTTACCTGTCAAAGCGGCAACGTCGCACACGTATGTGTGCGTCACACGAAATACAGGTATGGATAAAATCGTGAAATGAAAAAAAAATCCTACGTCCAAACTGTTGAGATACCTTGATTAATTGTTCTAATTCTAGGTTTGAAATATTTTACTCTATATAGTACTGTACATACAGTACCAAATTTAACATAGAAAAAATATATATTCATGAATCATATACGTATAATATGCTCATCCTTATATCTTGACGAAATGCAATTTCTAAAAAAAAATGTTGATATGAGAAAAACTGGCCCCTTCACATCCAGAAAAGGCTCCACCAAATGGAAGTATAAGTGTTTTGTCGTTTTGCTCCAACTATGTTTTAATTAATATACAGTACAAGAAATGCAAATACATTTAATGAATGGAAAATAGTGAAATGCACTATATTTTGACTAAAAAACGCACGGATGTCTATTTGTTATATGTGTCAGGACGGCATGTAACATGAACACTTACTCTAACTGTAACTAATTTTGAATCTATACCATTGTTCATTCATTAGATCAAGTGTCATTCATCTATCACTGTCAAATGTCGGTCTTCAAATTTAATTTTTGTTACGGCAGAAGTGCATTTATAATTATTATGTATTAGGTAACCTTACGCCAATATGAGATAAAAATTGTTTTTAAAAGAGGATTTTTCTACCTAAATTTATTGTGCTTTCAATTTTGTGATCTAAAATGGATTTCTTATCGGAAATTATTGGTGAAACAGTTATACTTGGCATAGATTCCTTGATTCTAGGATTTTGTGTAAAGCAGCTGAGCAAATGTAAACATATATTGAATGCTTTACAGGTAAGTTTAACTATTGTATATCTAAACAATTTGCCACAATTTTGTAATAAATTGAAATCCGTTTAGAAATGTAAATATCTGTCCCTTTTAAATATATACCTACATATCAAACATATGTATAAATCACTTATAATATTGAAGATATTCTCAATTGACGAGTTTTCCACAACTATCATATGGTAGCGATATTTCCCTCATTAACCATAGCATGTAATTACTGATCATCAAAATATATGAGTGTAAATATATTCATTACTATATATCAAACAATTATTGTAATCATTGTATAAGAATTGACAAATTTTTCAGTCTGCTCCAATACTTGACATTGACTCTACACTCTCTAAGGAGATCAATAAGTATCCAAACAATGTTATCCCATATGTAGTCATAAGAGGATTAGTAAAGCCTATTGGTACTCCTATCAAAAGTAATTACAATCAAGCTGTTACAGGAGTGATACAACGGTGAGTTATGTTAAACAAAAATTATATTGAAAAAATATATTTATTCCAAATAAATATGCTACAGCTAAAGCTATGCAAAATAAATTTAATTAAGACACCATTGAGGTGTGATTGTGACTGTAATACTAGACTGTAAATATGATGGTTGTGAAATCAATTCCCACTCAGGCTAATGCTGATTTCACTTCCTGCTCTTGCCTGACAAAGTCTCAAATCTGGAGGTAAGGCAAAATAATAAACTTACTTGCTACTTGGGTCGCTTTCTACCATGCTGTGTTAAAAAAAGTGTCAAGTTGTTTTTCTTTTTCTTAATTTTATATAATAAAACTTAATAGTATATAATAATTAAAATGTATTAATATGTTTTTTCTTGATAGATTGACAATTAAAGAACATGTTATAGCAAGAACATCAGCCGGGTTTTGGTCGGATCAAACAAGGACTATTCACGAAGTTTACAATTCTACTCCATTTGTTTTGAACAATGGGAAGTACAGTATTGAAGTGGTTGATGCGTTAGCTGCTGAGTTATTAGGTAACCTGTGTATTAATTTTGTATATATTACATTTTTCTACAGACTATTTCTGTATAAAAGTTAGTTCATTAATTATACTTTATTCTAATGTTTTGATAGATTTTTTAAATATATTAGCAGCTTCACACTCTTTCCCCAATTACTAGACATGTAGAACAAACTTTGTGTTAAGAGAATCCATTTTCAGCTGTAAGACAGCTTTTTTTATCAAACTCTTGCAGGAAACCAGTCAAAGCTGAAAAATAAAAACAACTAATGAACAATAATTAGTACGGGATAAGTGGCAGTTCTCGTAATCACCTCATTTTCAGTTAGATATTGTTTTGCTTTGTAACAATACCCTCAAATATGTATTAAATGTAAAATTCTTTTTATATTTCAGACTTAGATGTTATATCAGATAAATTTGAACCAATGTCACCTAGTGTAATAGATCATGTATGGGGTTTCTTTTCTGGAGTTCGACAAAGGGGATTGCAAACTATGGAAGAAATGCTACGAGATGGGTCCTATATTACAGCTATAGGGGAACTGAATAGAACAAGTAAAGGTCTCAAGATTCAGCCTCCGAAAGATGACCTTCCACTTTACCTTACAATTGCTACTAAATCTAGTTTGTTGAAAAGACTTGCAAGTTCCAGGGACTTTCTAAGGTCAGTTAAAAACATTTTTTTTAATTGCTTTGCAGGGTAAGCATACCTATACTTACCCTGCCTAGTGTTGACACACTTCTGTTCCCCCACCTTCTGCCGAATTATCGAAGTGTTGAGTGTTGTAACTCAGTGCCGTGCTCTGCCTTGTTACCAGACCGACGAAATGAAAATATCAGAACCCACAACCCTTGCGTGCCTAGAGTTCAGTGATATGATATTTATTTATAGGAAAAAGTATCTCAGGGAATGAGGGTAAACAGCACTCTTATATACAAAGAGGGATTTTTATATTATAAAAAAAAATCGCGAGGTCATTGTGGATCAAGAGCACAAGTGTGCTACTGTAAACGCGACAGTTGTGTGTTCGATTCCCATTCGTGAGAATGAAATATTTAATATTTTCATTTTCTCTTTCTGGTAACTAGGCAAGCGCGGCCACCATTCGACACGCATTGCCTCCAGAATTCTGTGGAAAGTGGGGAATGGAATGTTCTCTCGGAAGCTAAAACAAGTTTAAATTATACACATATACCTATATAAAAAAATACCATAACACTTTACCTTGAACATCATATTCATATGCACTGTACATACCCGTATTATAAGAAACTTGAAATGAATCTATACTTCATATTTGCGATGACTTATCAATTATTTAATGTCAATCGATTCTCATTATGTACACGGCGTAATGAACGTGTATTGAGTTCATATTCCCGCACAAACGACATGTTTGTAACTACTATGTAAGTGAATTTTATTATGTTTTGAAAGTTAAAACAATTTTATTTAAGACACTCTGTTTAATTTCTAATAGTTTTATACATTATAGTAAAAATTATTGTCTACTTTTTTTGTCACGTTTCTTTAATTAACGATCAGATACGATGTTTAATTTACTTACGAATTACAAGCGGCGGATTTTCGTTGCGAATGTTATTACAACATTCGACGTCTTCATGGTGCAATCGTATAATGTAACTGACTGCAATTTGCAAGTATATTTTGATTGGCACATGATATTTATACTTAAAATATAGGTTACGCTTTGATATATATTTGTTCATTCTTTTCTCTTACATTTACGTAGCGGGATTCGAACCCGCACTTCTCTGAAACGCCCAACTTGGACACAGCTGCAAATCCTGCTATGTTATTTTTTTATACATTTTTAAAAATGTTTTTTTTTTTCTTAAAATAGTATTACGATATTTAGTAAGACAAGTTAGAACTGCACCAGACCTTAGCTTTGTGTTTTAATTCTCTTAAGCCTGACCTACATTAACAATAAAATAAATGATATGACCTATGTATCACAGTGATCGAGAGCAACTGACGTTTATAAATGAATGAAAACTGTTTGGTTATAGACTTAGACGTATTTAATCTACAATAAATAATATAAAAAAGCAGCTTCACGCTGTAACCAGCATATAGCAGAGTGGGCACAGAGAACCTAATGGTAACACAATTTTTTTGAGATGGCGTGTTTAGTGGCCGAACTGAATGATATTTCCTCTTGTTACGAGAGGGAGAAAATAAAAAAAAATCCACCGGAAATCAAACCCACAACTGTCGGTCGCGCTTTATAATTATGTAGTGTACAATAAGTAATTAATTATCAATATATTTTTCTCAACAGAATTCTGTTAGTAGTATTCGGTACCGTAGCAGCCATTGCGTCAGGTCGTATTATGTACAAATATATGAAAAAACGGCGGAGGCGGGTCGCTGAGGAGATCATGAAGAAGCAGCTAGCGGCGGGCAGGAAGGAGAGAAGGGTTAATAATAGGGATAAAAATCTTACAGAAATACAACTTTGTGTGGTGTGTACTGAGAATCCTAAGGAAGTGAGTCGTCTTTTTTATTTGAGTTTTAATTGCTTTTCTAATATTTAACGATTGAGTTTTTAACTGCATTAACCGTATCCAGTTAAAATGAATAAGAATTGACATTAGTAAATAGTATTAAAATAAATATTAATTGTTTCTTTTATACGGATGTTGTACTTAATGTCATTATTGGGTATAATATATAATTGTAAGATGATTGTCAACTGTGACTGATTGAAATCTGAATGGCTTGGCTTTAAATACTTTAATCATTCCTTTTTGGTGGAAAGTGGAGAATCTAGGCCCATATTTATAAAATCTCTCAAGTCTGCGATCGATCTTGATAATGCTATTTATGTAATCTATGAATGAAAACAGCATTTCAAGATCAGTCTCAGAACTGAAAATGATTTATATATACAGGCCTTGGTATCTTGTTACTAATCTTTCTAATTTCCGTCACACGCATGTATGGGATAGCAAAAGATATGGAATTTGTTGATTTAAGATTATTGTATATTTGATAAAGTATTAATTAATATTTATTAAGAAAACTAACAGATCACTACAATTGATGAAACAAAAAATACACTTGATAAAGATTTTACATTTTATTTACAGATAATTTTATTGCCGTGCGGTCATGTTTGCTTATGCGAAGATTGTTCAGAAAACATAAAAGAAAAATGTCCTATTTGCAGAGAGCCGATAGAATCACGAGCGCCCGCATTTATTTAGTAAAGTTGAAAATTTGTTTACATATTACTATATGGAATATTTATTGTAAATATTTTAGTGAAATAAATTGTTATAAAGGTTTTTTACTTTGAGCTCATCATTTTGCTATATTTAAATTAAAGAACAGTCCCGTGAGGTCTAAGCTCAGCTTACTATAGGTATGTGTAAGTATTCATTTATATTGTTGAAATGAGACCTGAGAAGTCAGGCGCAAGTGTATGGTATGGTATGGTTCTTTAACGTTTTTGACAACTAGCATATATACCTCTTGTACTGATAGCAGTGTTTCATATTTAATTCTTAATATTTTATTTTGTGTTCAATTTGTTAAAAGTAAATGATAAAGTTGGCACTGTAACTACAAAAATGGAAAATTCTATGTGAGCATGCTGTATAAAAAAAACCGCGTACACAACGATGTTCATGTTGATACAGCAAAACGAAAGTCATTAATCTGAGGATGTAATGTGTGTAGATGAATTTATATATTTTTTAAGTTTGATTTTTTTTATTGATCTTTAATAAACAAACACTTCTTTCTGGCTTACTGTTAAAGACTCAATGTGAAAAGTTCAGCTAAAGCACCACAAACTATAATGTGTTTAGAAGTAATTAAATAAAGTAATATTTCAGGATTTCTTATGGTATTATACAAAAAGTAACAATTAATGTCGATATTACGTTATATTTTAAAACTAGTGTTATGTACATATGAAGTTTATATAACAGTTGATTTGCTCTAAGTTTAACTAAAGTATTTCAAGTGATTGTACAAGAAGTATGGATGAAATAAAAAATATTTTAGTACAAATAAAACTGTATATAAATATAAATATTCATATTTTAAAAATTTTATTATACAAATATGTAAAATTAATTTTTAATTTAGAAGTAAATATCAAAAACTTATGTGTAAAGAATCTATGTTCCCACATGCTCCAGCACATGTAATGTCATCGTCTTTAACACTTTCCTCATTATTATGTAAATCAGCGTCAAAATCAGCATTATTTAAATCTGGACTGTAATTTTGTTTTATTGAACTCACACTTACTTCATTTTGTGTTTCATTAATACCATATTCTTGTAATAAAACATTTACTTTTGAATTACAACCATTTTGAATATTTTCTTTTCCACAAGTCCCATTGAAACATGTTTCCAATTGGTTTGTATGAACTTTTACTTCCTTACTTATTGTATGATTCTTGCATGAGGATCTGCACACTTTTCCTTTAGAAACACAATTATTTTTCTTATATTCCTCATTTATATCTTCTATAGCAGTTTGTAAATTTTGTTTTGCATTATAATCCTCTAACATCTTCTTAGCTTTAGAACTTTTACCGATACCTAGTTTTGGTAAACCTTTGTTTAAACCTTCTAATAAAACACAAGCTTTACACACTTCCTGGGATGACACAAAATTACACCTTGTGCATATCCTTTGTGATGGGAGAGTGATATCTTCTCTTACTGACATTGTTTCACCTGTTGATTAAATAATTAATTATATTATTTAAAACAATTTTATAAAGTAAAAATTATTCTCAATGGAGATTGAAATCACAATCATTGAGGCACTATATAAGTAAAATTATTTTATCGTTTTTTTTAACTCTGGTATTAGATACTAGGATAACACATGGAACTAAAGGTGAAGGTTATGGGTTCCACAACCTCTTGGAGGTTTAATTACTTATTAATTTACTGCCCTAATATAAAAGTATGGAGTAGACCTCCACCTGGCAAATTGCAATTTTTCTAATTCATGTGGAAAGTGGAGAACAATGTTTTTACATGGACACAGACAATGGCACTTTCTGCCTATTCTGCTATATGTAGGATACAAATAAAAAATTAAAAAAAGGGTTAACATACGATAATTTAAATTACCTGAATAAATAATATCCATTATGCATGTAGGTCTAACTTTTTCCATGTCTTTCAGTAGTGCACGAGCATGACCTCTGTATGCATTTGGTGCGAACACACACTCGGTGGAGAAGTAAATGAGTTTCTTATAATGTGCATACATTACTATTTCTTTTTCATATGTGTATTTCAATGGTTTTACTCTTGGTATAGACCCTTCACTTCCCTTAAAATAAAAATATAATATATATGAATGATGTAAATAAACATTAATTAAAGTTCATTTTATATATTAAGGTGAATGTGGCAGAGTAAGACAGTGCCTTACTTTTATTCGGTTGAATGATTTGATTAATGGAATAAATTATTTTCTTTTCCCTGCTTTTTAAAGACAAAGCACTACAGAGGGTATCACCCTTCTAGAAACAGTAACTAGATTTTGGGCAGAAACAATAGAATGGAGTGTCTTTGAAGTAGGTTCATAAAGCTGAAAATTTTCTTATTTAAAATAAACATTTTCAAAATTTAAGATTTTATAGCAATTAATAGTATATCAATAAGCTAGTTCAACAAATAACATTTAAAAAAATTACAGTTGAAATGGCAGTACACCTCTTCAATCTTGCGATATCTCCTCTTAGAACATTCATGAGCACTGTCTCTGCTATATCATCAGCATTGTGTCCCGTTGCTATACATTTAACATTAAGAATTGCTGCTCCTCGGTCTAAAGCTTGCCTCCGGAACACTCCACAAAAAGTACAATTATTTTTCCTGCCTATTTGTGCTACAATTTCATCCATAGTCCAGCCATACAAATCTTTGTATGATAAAATTTTTAAAGGCATCTCATAGTCATCTCTGTTTTGTTTAACTGTTTCTAAACTATCATCCCGGTATCCAGTAATACCCTCATCTATAGATAATAACAATAGGTTTAGGCCATAATTATATCTTTGATTTAAAGTTTTCATAACATGTGCAAGTACAGTTGAGTCTTTGCCTCCAGATGCAGCTATAGCAACTGAGTCTCCTTTAGTAAATAATTTTCCTTTTGTAATTGTAAAATGTATTTCTGTTTCAAATGCCCAAAAGAAACATTCCCTGCATAAAGCGTCACCGGTTTTTGGACGCTGAGAAAATTAAAAAGAAAATATTTTATAAACATTGCATACATTTTTATAAAAGATAGAAATTTAAAAATAAAACAAAAATATCTTTACCTTTAACATAGCATTTTTTCCACATCCTGCTCTGCAAGGCACTGGCATTTTCGTAGATTTTTATGAAATTGGTTAAAAATCACTTCCTTTTCAGTAAAACTAAAATATACAAGATAACTTCAATGGTATTGTAACCTAAAACTTAACAGATGCTTATAATATAATTGACATTTGCTAGTCTAGACCATAAATTGTACTTTATTTTAATGTATCTAAGAATCAATAGAGTGTATTCCAACTTCCAAACGCTACGGTTCAACTACGGTTGATTGATTTGCTTTGACAATGACAATTTATGACTTATCACCACAGAACACATATACCTACACTGCCTGACAGTAGACCGCCATGTCATTTTACGGTAGGAGAATAATATAAAAGGTTATTGTGAAGAATCATAACATACGTGATATTATTTATTTATTATTAGACAACTAATGTAAATAGTGAGACGAAATTTCAAAAGCAATGTTTAAAATATACAAATGCAAATGTAAAACTAGTTTGTGCACCAACAAACATTCTTGAGCCATCTTAAATATGTAATCGAAGTTGGCCAGATAACTAGCCAAACTTTATAAAAAAAAACTATTAAGCGATGATGTAGTAGATAAGAGCAGATATTATACGTATATACATACACAAATACACATTATATAATTCATTCGAGAATCCGATCAAGAAGTTCATTGACTGACTGACGTTTAAGTAACGACAAGTCAACCAAATCCGTCTTCCCTATTTCAGAACGTATACGTTATTTTATTGCGAATGTATTTTTTACTAACATTATTTTATTTTTGATTGATTAGAAAACTCGTCTACAAGTTTATCATAATAAATATAAATAAAATGCGGTTTAAGATAGTTGTAGAAAGAAGTAAGTAGGCTGTGTAGGCTTAAGTGTGAATGTGTCCAGTCAGGTGTTTGTTAGTGGATCAGGCAGTTTTGTAGTGAATTTACAATATTTACTAAGCAAAATGCACGAACTCCTGAAACATGTGCTGACAGAGCGAGATCTAACGCGGGCGGGCGATATTTTTGCGATCCCAGACTCCGATATTGTTGACGACTTAAACGAAGTGGTAAGGAAACTTGTATAACTTATCGACATCAGCTGTGTTTCAACGTCAAATGTACTTGATAAAGTATAAGATTTAATCTCGTATAACAACTCAAATCTTACTAAATTGCCGATTTATAAATAAATTATTATTCATTACATACTTTCACTTATTTTTTTGTCAATTCAACAATACTTTTTTACACAAGTAAACAAATTAATTTGTTATGTTTCATTTATATGGTATTGATAACAAAATAAGTATAATATATACACACTTAAATAAATTCCTTTGAGAAATATGTTTTCTTATTATGTATTGTTTTGAATTTTATTGAAATAGAGTTATCATTTTCTTATAATAATTGTATATTTAATATTTATATGAATCATTTATATATAATAAAAGTTATACAAGTAATAAAATTAATTTCATTTTAGATTTATGAAGTAAATATGTAATAGATCTGTCTTTTCTTTAATATGAATCCTTTTTTAAGGCTAAGTATAATATAAAATAACAAAAAATATATATTTTTAGCTAAAACAAATCACAGACATATCATCAAGACCTGATTACACAAGGAATGATAGAGACCAAGCACTCATAGAGATATGTGTGACTCGAGTAACTTCATGTATAAAGGAAACTGGGACATTACAGAAATATTGTGGGGCATTAGTTGCTTTACTGGAATCTTGCTTACATCATAATTTAATGCCAGTCGGTCATTTGAGGGATGATGATCCTCCGCATGCAAAAATTGCATCTGATGTTATAGCTTGTATTGTATTGGTAAGTGGTTTTACTTTTTCAATGCCTATTGTTATTAGCTTTATACAATTTGTATTTTTTTAATAAAACTAAATTATATTTAAAAGATTGTCTCTACATAAAATGTTTTCTTTTCATTGGATTTTAAAATTAAAATATGAACAACGGCAATAATATCAGAATAAAAACAGATCAAGATATCTAAGGTTATTTAAAAAAAATATTTATATGATAATATTTATGTAAAGTTTGATATAATCATCAATAATATGATATGGACTGCCCCAACTGTAATATAATATATTTTAGTAAATTCTACACTTTATTTTTTACTTATTTCATTTGGAGACACAGAGGGCTTGAAATAAATCCAGTGTCACATTTTGTCTATCTAGACTAAGAGAGTATCTATATTTCAATATCCATTTGAAGGATATTTCTTGTTTGAACATTTAGCTGTAAAGTATAAAATTAAACAAATATCTCTAAGCTTTCACTTTCCAACATCCAATCAACCATTTAAGAGTTACACCAACCCATATCAAATTAAACCACAAGCAAGCAAACTCAAATTTCAACTTCTCAGGTATCATTTCCTTTACAAGCTGACAAAGAGACCAGTGGTAATGCAGAAGTTATGGAACTCTTTCTACCAGTGGCTGTTCAATTCCTCCATAAGGGTAACAGAGAAATATCGAGACATATGGCTAGATATTTGTCTTTAGCTGCTGTACATCATGCGGTACTTTTGAAACCCCATGTTCAAACTATTATGGATTCTATTATGTCAGGTGAGTCAAAAATTAGAAGTGTATCTGAATGTAATCTCAATGCACATTCATTTTTGAAAAGGTAAAAAATATATTTTTATTTCCCAGATTTGGTTATATATAAGTATGTTTTTATAAACTACTAGTTCATAAAAATAGATAGCTAGTAAAAATTTATATAAATAATGAGACACATGAAACAGAATGAAATTCAATTTTAAAAATTATACAAAATGGGCAGAAAAGAAATTAAAGAGCTATATGAGAAAATATATTTACAGTTATTTTGAACAAAATTCTTATTGTATGTAATGTGAGAATTAATAATGTACTCAAATTTAATTTCTTTTATTCAGTATAATTTAGGTTAATAAAAATATAGTAGATGCAAGTATTTTATGTGCTACCAAAAAGCATCATCACATTTCTGATATATTATAATTTTTTTTAATTAGGTAAAAAACCTAGTTGTAACACAACTACATTGCGCACTTTTTGACCAATTTTCAAGACCGAAAAAAA
>FAPP01005335.1:0-14627 GCA_001485965.1 Heliconius ismenius | reverse complement strand
GATATAGCGTGAAGCTTAAAAAAGATCAACATAATATTTATGTATTATATATAAATATTAATAAAGATATATCTATAAAATATATAAATAGAAAACAAACCTCTTTTTCTTTTAAATGGCTTAAGTCCATATCGTTTTAATTCTTCATTTCTTTCTGGCGACGACATCGACGAATAATCAGCCATTGGCGTGACGTCACGAGTTTTAATTATAAAATCATTATTTGGAGTTTCCACTACTGCACTTCTTACATCTTGACTTAATGCTTTCAATGGTGTCGTATTATGAGACAAGTGATCAGATTTTGTCTTTACACTATTGCCTTTAATATTTAAATCATTTTCGCTCATAGATCTATTTAAAGGTGGTTTTTTCGCTGTTTCATCTATATCATCATAACCGTCAGCATCGTAATTATCGAATCTTGACTGATGTAATGAATAATTAAATTCTTTATCTGACACTTCAAATATTTCTGAATTTTTGCTACAATTAGACGCTTCCTTATCATACAGAGATGAAGATTTACTTATATTACTATTGACATTTTCTACAACAATAACATCGTCGTAATCTACAGAAATATTATCTATCTTGCCAAGATTATTTTGAATTTGTACTTCCGTTGATTCTACATCTGATGTTTGAGTTAAATCAATTTCATTTTCATTATCATCATTGTGTTTCACATTTGGTAAATTTCCATCATCATAATCGTAAATATACGAATGTTCAAAAACATAATCATTGTAGTCTTCCGATGGACTTACATGATTTGCTTCATTGATATTTTCGTTTGTAATATTCAGAATGTTCCCTGTACCATTTTCTTCTGTATTATTTTTCTGTGCTACGTTGGAAATGTCATTCTTTCCAGTATCACATTTAGATATTTGCAAATGTTCATGTATTTCTTTATAGCTACCGGATAAATTATTTTCATCTTTGGTTGATAATTTACAATTTTCCATTTCGTTAATATTACGGCTAGAGGATTTTTTATGCAAATTGGAATTTTCCGTACATATTAAATTACTTTTAGTTGAACAGTCTTGTATACTCATTTTGACGATGTTACTCTCATCAGAGCTACTATTACTTTTGCCAATTTCTTCATTATCATCAAAATTATCATAATCATAAATATATGAATGTTCAAATACATGATCTGTGTAAGTTGGACTACAAATATTTTCCTCCGTTGGAATAGTATTATTTGTTTCCATGGGTACAATTTCTGAAGATTCAGTTGCACTCAACACTGAATTATTATTTTGAAATTCATTACATATACTTACACTTTGATCTTTTATGGTGTTATTATCAGAAGCAATTGACTTATCACAAAATATAATAATGTCTCTCTTATCATTATTATCATCAATTATTATAGTATCATCTGATGATTCATTTTCAATCTCTTTATCTTCTACTATTACTGTTTCAACATCAGAATTTGAAACTTGTGTTAGATCCATTGTTTCTATATCGTCTTTGTTTGATGTTGTTTTATTATTACTATTTTTGTTATCTTTAGACTTATTAAATGGTACAAATTGTTGAGTAAGATCTATATTTTCGACGATCATTTGTTTTGAGCTTGTAACACATTCAGTAATATCCATGTAGTCATTAGATTTCCTTTTACTTATATTATTTTCATTATGTATATTTACTTTTGATTTAAATGGCTCAATATTAGTAATTGCAACACACTTTGTTAAATCCATAAAACATGTTTCTTTGCCTTTCTTATCATAAGGAGCATCAGTAGTTTCAGCCGAGGTAGTGTATTCCAATATAGTTATATCTTCATCAAAAATATCTGGAGAAATATTTTTTTGAACTAAAATCATATTTTGTGTAGTAGAAAGTCCATTTATATCTGATATATTTTTAAAATTTGAACTACTTGTAGAATTTGATTGCCTAATAATATTTGCCACTTCTGCATCATCATCTATGCAAAGTTCTATATTTTCTGCACCCATGATTGTTTCTGTTAATTTTATATGCTTAGTATTTTTATTTTTAATAATATCTTTTATGTTTCCTAGGTTACCAGTTAATATTAAATCTAATTCTTCTTGCTTGAGATTTGTATCAGTAAATTTAAAATTATTTACTTCAATTGTAGGACTCAAAGGTCGCCCTGGTATCTGTGACCAGTCTCTTAGTAAACTAATGTTATGCGAAATTTCCAAGCCCAAATCTTTCACATAAAATATTTCATTATTTTTGATATTTTGAAATGGAATATTTGTTGCTTTATAAAATAATTCTGACTGTTTACAATTACAATCAACAGCCTTGTCTAGTGATTTGTAAAAATTTGTTTCTAATATCTTTAAATATTTATCTGTTATTATTTGTTTTTTCTCTTGTTCTGACAGAAGAAGTAATTTATATTGTTTTTTTAATCTCTTTCTTTTGTTAGTATTAATTTTTGTATTTGGTACTTTGAAACCATATTCCTGTAAAGTTAATTTTATTTTAGCTGTTCTTTCTTGTGAAGATAAATGTTTGTCTGCTTGTGTATTATGCTCATCTGTTGATGATCCACTTTGTAGTGATTTAGATAAAGCTATTGCCAGTTGCAATTGGTCCGAATCTACATCTAAGCCACCCTTTTTACAAATTTCACTGAAATTTTTTGTATAAGATACCAGCTCATTTTCTTTACCTTTTACAAAAACTCTAATATCTCTTTGAGTTTTATTCTTTTTCAATGGTTTTCTTTTAATACTTTTAGCTTTGGCTTTTTGTGTGTTTTTTGGACCAGTATTACACTTCTTTTTTTTTTGAAAGTCTGAAAAGCTTTCATCCATAACAATTCCTTTTGAAAAATATTTGCTAACAACCTTGCATGATTAACTGGCAACAATTAAAAAACAAGGTACATAACTAATATATTTATTTACACTACACTTTACAGTTATAAGATAGTTTTTTTTTATTTTTACATCCTACCTAAGCTTGATTCTTTTCATATTACTTGTATGGCAAATCTGCCCTAGCTTCTTCCTTCAGTGTTTTTCTTATTTTATCACCAGTTCTATTTGGTAAGCCACTAGCAATCATAATCTTCCTTTCCACTTCTTCAATTGGATCTTCATAAACTACAGCTACTGATTTTCTTAAATTATTTGTAATTCCTGAGAACCTGCAACATTGATACATTTAAAGCAAGAAAATTCAAGAGAGATATTAAAAAGAACTCAGTCATCCCGTAGAGGCACAAGGGTTTAAGTGAAAACCCGACAGGATGTGGGTGCGATCCCCACTCTGAGAAATGAAACATTTAATATTTTTATTTATTCACTCTGGTGACTTTGAGTTCCGCCACTCAACACGCCAATTCACCGGAATGAGGCGGAAAGTCAGAAGCAGAGTGTCTTAACACTAGGCTGCCACTACATGCCGGATAAAGCGTTAAGCCGAAAAAAAAATTCAAGAGAACAAGCAGATAGCAAATTCAAATTAAAAAATACATAAGGTAGATGAACTTACTGGTAGAACGCACCGAATAACACCCCAACACTTAAAATACCAAGTCCAATTACTATACTAGCTCTACCAGCCGGCGTTCCATTTAATTTTCTAGGTTTCCTTTTAGATGTATCAATTCCAATCGCCATTTTTTGTGTTGACAAAAGTGAAAGATGGTAGCTGTCAAAGTCATTTAACATATCGACGATGGTAGATAACAATAGACCAGTAGACGGACATTTTATTTCAGAAAATTTTAGTAATTCGGTAATTTTATTAAATCTACAAAATTGATTATTGACAAAAATAAGAAATTAACAAAATTGCTGTCTTTTGACACCGGTTTTAGAGTAAATTAATAAATATCTGTTTTATTATATTAATTAAATTCACGGGGTTAATGGACACAAATTTAAGAAAACTTTTATCTCATAATATCCAATTCTGTCTGATTTTCGTTAGTAAATATAGTGTTTTCTTTCTTTTTGGTTAAAAGCAAAATAATTATACATTTGAAAACTGAATTTACAGGAGGTAGGGAGAGGTAAAATAAAAAAATAAGTTTGGAATTTGAATGTAGCTGTAGAGATATATTGGACTTCGATACTTTTTATTCCGGAAAAGTTGATATTTTTTATATCATTAACGTTGCTTTTTGTTGTTCTTTGTTTACATATATAAAGTTTTGAGCATTATTGAAATCTAATTTAAAATCTAAAAAATGTCTCTATTCACTCTATTTAATAGTTAAATAAAAATATTAAATGTCAAAGACGAATAATAAATCTGGCGTTTAGAAGACTCTAACCAGTAGTTCTGTAATTAATATGTAATGAAATAAATAAACATCATGTCCTTATTACAAAAACTATCGTATAAAGAATACAAATATGCGTCCGAATTCAATTTGGAATTCTGTCAAATAATTGCTAGCTTAGCTGATTTGAAGTAAGTAATACATAAAAGAAATTAATAAAAAAATATATTTTTCATCATACCCTTGTTTTTTTATTGCAGTATTTCTTTTAACGAAACAAAAAAACCAGGTGAATTATTAGTGAAATACTTAGATCGAGATGGCTGTTCCTTGCAAGAGTATAAAAATTATATTAACATTGCACTTAATACTAAAGCAATTAAAACTTATTATGAACCCACATCGAAGATTGCGATACTAATAGCAAATGAAAAATATGAAAATTTGTCTAAATTGGCCACACCATCTATAGATTGTGATACACTAGCGAGTAGTCTACGAGATTTAGGTTTTGTTATAATTATAATAAAAAACACTAAAAGTGCTGACTTAAAACTTATATTAACACAATTATTTAGTGCTATTAGTCAAGATTCATATTGTAAGTACTTGAAGTAATTTAAACAAATATATTATATTAAATATTAAGTTCATTAATTATTGAATCATTATTGTCTAATGTTTATATTACAGGTTTAATTTTTTATGCCGGCCATGGATGTGAACTATTAAATACAAAATGTATATTAGGCATAGATTGCCCTAAAGATAATATTAATATTGCACACTGTATTACTGAAAATTGGATATTAAGAGAGATTTCAAAATGTAAACCAGATTTATGTTTATTTATTATGGATATGTGTAGAATTAATTTAGATAGGTATGTTATTATTCTTTTTGTTTTGAAATTATTTAATCTATAACAAGACAAAGGGGTGAGGGTTGAGTTCCACCACTCAGCACTGTGTCTCAAAAAACAGGCAGGAAACATAGTTTCTTAAAAAAATATAAAAATAATTACAAAAACCTAAACCATTGTGGCACAGTGGGACAGCATTTGACTACAAATACAATGATGGCAAAACAGTGCAATGTTGAGTTCACTACTCAACATGCAATGTCTCAAATTTAAATGGTGAGTTCTTACCATAAGGCTATATGTAAAAAAATATTTAAAAACTTTTCTACAAATATTTTATTTCAGAAAATCAAACCCCAATATATACACAGAAATGTTTGATTTAGAAAATTATATGATACACAACAACCTTATTATTGTTTATTCTACACAATCCTCACAAAGTGCTTACGAAGTTCTACAAATAGAATGTTCCAGAACTATAGACAATAATGTTACATATGAACTTAAAACTGATGACATGGACAGAATAGTGCCTGGTGCCAGTCAGTATATAAGTGGACTTTGCAGGAGATTAAAGGATAATTTAGATATAAACTCACTTTTGGATAAAGTACATGAAGGTTTGATTTTTTTATTTAGACATATTTGAGTTAAAAAATATATTTTTAAATGTAGTGAATACTGATGACAGGCTATCATAACACATCGGCACATCATGTGACTGGATGCGGTGGTCAGTAGTGGATTCAATTTCCATTTGGAGGAATGAAATATTTAATATTTTTGTTTTACTCTGGTTACTCTCTGGTTTGATTGCAAATTAACTTAGCACGGCAAACCATCAAACCCGCCCTTTGAAATGTAGCCTGTCTACCTTTTTAATACAATCTGAAGCTGAAAAATGTTATTGTTTTAAATTATAGATTATTATTATAATTTATGTATTCAATTTTAGATGTGGAAAATTCTATCAAAAAGCAAAGGCCAATTAAAGTTCAATGTGGTGTGTCTAAGAGGTCTTTATATGATCCTGTAAAAGGTAATTTACAATTATAAATAAAACATCATTGACGTCATCTATTTCGAGTTCGATTCCGACTTAGGGGAATGAATAATAAATATTATTATTAATAACAAAAAAAATTATAATGGCGGATAATTGTTAAAAAATAAAAAGCATGGAAAATCAAAGGTATTATGCCTTCGAATCTCGCTCTTCTTTCTATCGGAAATAAACTCCAAATCACCGTCTTTACCACTTTTTATGGCGTCGCATATTTGTCTTGTTACCAGAGTAAGGAAATGAAAATGAGTTTGAGTTGAAATTGAACCCATAACTCTGACATTTACAGTTCTCAGATTTTATAGTATTTAGTAGTTTGTTTTATATTTTCAGGTGACACTAATGAATTTTTGTTAAGATTGGAAGAAGTTTTGGAACAATATAAGAATAATTGTGAAGCGCTATCATAAAAGGTTTTTTTAATATTAGATAAATGGGTCATTCTAGCGAAATTCAGAAATTCTACTAGCTGTAATGTAGCTGTAATGCTACTAGAGAACTTCAGAATTTACTAGAAAGTCTTATAGGTATTATGTATGCACTATAGCATACTTAGTAACAAAATAATAATCATTGCATTTTGTAACTACTTAGAAAATAAATATCAATAAGGACATGAATTTCGTAATTTCGCTAGAATTATCCAAATATAGAACTTACACAAACTGAGCCCCGACTTCCTCTGCATTACATAACTTTTTTTATTTATAAACTTATAGAAATTAAATAAACATTAAATGTTATGGGAATGTTGCCAATATACAACAGTGAAAATCTATATTTAAGCCGTTTCTGAGATAAGCGTTTCTGATAGATGATGATGATGGAGAATAATCTTTTGAGGAGACAGCAATCAATAGAGTTGTATTGGTAATAGTTTCGTTAAAATATTTATCTTATTAGAAAACATTTATATACTTTTTTATATTAGACAAATATTCTACATGTTATTAATGATAAACTTATTTACTTTGTTAAAAAAATATATTTTTTAATAAATAAAACAAAATATATAAACAAACAATATTGTATTTGTCTCATAAGCATTTGCTCCTATACCTATTTATTATCTACAGCATTATATTGATCTCTTAACAATTGCTTGTGGTTGAAAATGATTGACTATATTAATCCACCAGCTGTCCTCTACATCTTTAGTGAATTCTCTTATAAATCTGTAGTTTAGTATAAATATTTTATCTTGGAACTCTGGTTGTGCTCTATAAAATAAATATTATTCACAATTAGTAAAAGAACTATAAATAAATAGATGGATTCAAAAGTACAGTATAGTCGACAAGACACTGTCACCATCAAGTTAAGTTTTCTGAAATATTGCATATTGTATAATTGAGAAGAAAATACTCTTTTAGTACTACTAGCAGTATTATGAGAAATTTTGAAAAACAAAGCCATCTAAAGCTAGTTAGATCAGAAGCTAACTAGAGCTTCTGAAGTTTCAGAGCAGCCACAACTTGTTCACCATACTTTATGTGAAATCAAATACATGATAAAAATATTATTTAAATTATTTGAACTAATGAAAATGTTGAATGATTAATATTGTGTAAAAATACACTTACCCTAAAGAGATAGGTGGGAGGTCTCCAGTTTCTTGCATTTGTTTCAATCCTCTTAAAACATGATAGCACATAGTTATTTCAACCCATCTTTTGTTTGAATCATCAAACATTACTCCTACCTATAATGATTAAAAATAATATTTAAAAATGTATATAAGTGAAATTAATGTATGGTAAAGATTAACCATTTATGTATGTTAAATGTTATGAGGGTTTACATCATTGTTAAATTACTGTTTTGAGATAATAGGGCTTTAAGTTTATAGTTTAAGGACTTGTGAGGATACTATAAGTATTAGTACTTTGGCAAGAAGCTTATGCCAAGCTTCTAGTCTTTAGTTCCAGGTCTACAGATTTTTTCAAAAAATGTAAGTCATTATAGTTTTCTCTGGATATAGGCAGCCTGCCTTTATAAGTTACATTAGTTAACCAAATTTAAAATCACAGTCATTAATACATTACCTCGAGCAGGCTTACACTACATCAGATATATCGAGAATAACAAAACCATTAGTAGGATCTGAAGACACAATGAGTCAGTCAGTGAACACCAGAAAAAAAAAATCTCTTTAATTCTATTTGTATATATAATTTACCTGGTATGGGAAAGCATAAAAAATATCTTCTTTACTTATAGATAGCATTTGCCTTTGTGAAACTGATAACTTGGATACTGCTTCCTTTAGAGTAGCAATAGCATCTTTATCCACAAGCCCTTCTAAAGATTTAAAATCACTTTTCTGTAGGCTCTCTGAAACAACCTGGAATCAATAATGTATCATATAATATTTTTTATATATATAAAATAATATAGTGGGACACCTATCAAGCTCAAGTTCTACTATGTAATTTTCAAGTTTTCTATAAATCTTGTTTTTTTCTGTTCTTAGTGTAGAAAAACACTTCTAAATGTTAATAAATAAATTTTATTTATCTTAAAACATAAATTATCCATTAAAAAAAACTTTTTGATTGAATAATAGAAAAAATCAGTCACTGTGCCATAAATTAAACAAGATTTCTTAATAAAACCATACCTCAACTGCGTGTGTTGAAGCTTCAACAAACTCTTTTAAGCTAAATTCTGTTTCAAAGTAAGGTTTTATGATAAAATTTGCATATATCCAATTTTTTATAAATTTTATGAAAGAAGGCCACACAACTGCCGGAAACTCCATTAACTGTGGTAGTTTTCTTGTTTCCGTGCGATCTTCGCAGTAGTTTCGATGTTGTATAATAGGACATTTTGAAGCAATAGGTATTTGTAAATATTTATACGAAAACCTATCACATAACCTAAATGTGCGATTTGTCAAGACTGTCCTAGCAACTAAGTTCATATTAAACTATATAATATAGGAATATGAATTTTACAAATTAACACAGTAAAACTAAAACATAAGTTAGAAAACAAATTAAAATATACATAGGTTACATTTAAATTTTAGTTTTTATTTTTCTGACAGCTTTATGTTTTAGCATATTTTTAGTCTGTGCTGTGTAAAATGCGATGACCATAAAAATTTTATCGATATCATTCGATATCTAGGGGTACCGGTATGGTACGGCATTGCTCTTAGGCCCGTATTTATAAACCCTGAGACCGATCTTGAGATGCCATTTTTATTCATAAATCAATTTTCATTCATGGATATATAATCCATGATTGAAAACGGCATCTAAGATGGATCTCAGATTTGAGAATAATTTATAAATACGGAACGGAAATAATATTTCAATGCTTAATTATTTATTTAGGAATATAATTATATTAAAAGTGGCTTACTATGATAAAAATTAATATAATTTATCTGACTTAGAATATTATTTAAATTATATTCTGTTTGTTATTCCCCAAAAAGTTTTTAAGATGTGGGTTATAGCAATTATGAAATGATTACTTCAAAGTTCAAATTAAATGGAATTTATTAATGATTATAGGTTAAAGCAAATCAGAGATTGTCAGTTTAGATTTTAAACTTTAGAACGTTTTGTAGTTTGTCAAAGTCAAATTGAACTAGTTTTTACTTTTTAGACAGCTGGAGCTGAGTATATTTCATATTTTCGTTGCTACAAAAAGCCTTAGTTTCATAAAAATATATGGCCATGACAATAAGTTTATATTTTTAATACACATTAATATTTTAATAAACATTCAAAATGGATGACCAAGCCTGTCCACGTTGTAAAACAACAAAATACAGAAATCCATCTTTAAAGTTGATGGTGAACGTTTGTGGCCATGCTTTATGCGAAAGTTGCGTAGATTTGTTATTTTTAAAAGGTAAATATGGCATTTTTAACTATAACTGTTATTTAAAGTTAACTCCTACTGATATATGTATTGTATGTGCATAACAAATAATATTTATGTTGTACTTTCATGTAAAAACAAATTTCAGGATCCGGTTCCTGTCCAGAATGTAATGTACCACTGCGAAGAAGTAATTTTCGCGTTCAATTGTTTGAAGACTCTATGGTTGAAAAAGAAATGGATATAAGGAAAAGGGTCTTGAAAGATTTTAATAAAAAGGAGGAGGATTTTGCAACTTTAAGAGAATATAATGATTATTTGGAAGAAATTGAAACTATTATATTTAATTTAGTAAATAATATAGATATTGTAGGCACAAACAAAAGGATAGAACAGTATAAAAAGGATAATAAAGAAATAATTATGAAAAACAAAGCTAAGATAGGTAAGACTATTTACACACTTATTAAAATATTCGTTTTTGTGGCATAGTGGGAAAGTGACAAGTCTGTAAATGTGTCTATTGTGAGTTTGGTGTCCTCTCAGAGATTGTATTATTTTCATTTCTTTGCTCTGGAGAAGAGAAAAAGCATTTAGCTTTATTTTTTTATTTATATTTATTTCTTGCCACTTACCAAAATGTCTTGAAAATTTTGTAATGTGTGAGGAAAGAAGAGGCTTAACACTAGGTTCTTCTGTCTACACCTTCTTTGCTTGGGATACTACTGGATGTTAAAAAAAAAATTGACAATAATAAAAAAACTTTCAGGTCGTGAAGAATTAGAATTAGAAGAAATATTGGAAATAGAAAAACAAACAAATGATTTACGGAGAGCAGAAAGTATAAAAATGCAGGAAGAAGCTAAAAAACAGAAAATAAGAGAAAAAGAAGCTTTAATAGACGAGTTGATATTCGCTGAAGGGGATGCCAAGGATATTTTAAATACATTTGCTCAAACCGTAGCTAGTAAACAAGAAGAAATTGCTCCAGTTTTACCTAAAGTATATATTTTAATAGATCAATTTAATTTTTTTAAGGATATTTACGTTGCTTATAACAAAAGTTTAATTATGTACAATTGGGATTTTTTATAAGTAGATTATAATTGTTTCTGAATACTTAAAAACTTAATTTATACTTCTAATAACAATTCAAATTTTCAATTATATGACTGATTATTAAAATCTTGTGATGTCTATTTATTATTCTAGCCAAATTTTAAAAGATATTAATATTTATTATTAATTTTTTTATTATTTGTCCCAGGTGACACAATTCTCAAGTGGAGTGAAATTCACAAGAGGTTCTGGACAACATCCTCTGCTATTAATAGAGGAAGGACCTTTGTACAACTACGAGGCTCCCATTGTACCAGACAGAGTGGGCCCTGACCCACCATCTGTTGTAGACATACTTAACAATGGTTATTTGCATCATGTTAGGTATGTTTTCTTAGTTATATTACGTTCATGCAGTACTCCACATTCCACAGTGGCTTGTAAAGTGTGCACAGGCAGTTTGTGTTATTTCTTAATTAATCATCATCATAAATTATCAATATTATGTTATAGGGGAGAAACAGAAACAGAGAAGGCTGGTGGTTATTCGTCGACTTTACCTTGTCTCAGAGCTTTGCAAGATGCTCTGTCAGGCCTCTACTACACCAGCTGACACACAGAGCAGATTGTCGATACTATTGTACTTGATTAGATCATTAAATGTCGTGTTTTGTTTGGTTTGTTTTATTATTTTGTTTGGTTAAGTATATGTTAAAAATTCATATTGATCATTATACTTAAGTTAATATGTTATATCTTGAATTTATTGACATTGAAGCTCATCAGGTATAATTAACATTAGTAATATAAATTGTATTTTTTGTGTTTTATTTTTTTTGTACAAATTAAAAATTAAGTTAAGTTAATTACAAATTAAGTAATTATTGTATTACAACTGAAATCTATTACTTGTGTTCAAATATAATTTGTCTAAAATAATAAATGGGCCAACTACCAGTCAGATGTGTAATATAAGTACCATAATATAAGACCTGATAGATCGCTATCAGGCCTATGCCACCCCAGCTGATAGATATGGATGATACTATTGTACTTGATTAGACCATTAAATGTCATGTTTTGTTTGATTTTGTTTTTTTTTTGTTATGTCTATGAATGAATATTGTAGAGCCATGTAGTCCTTTTTTATTCTTTGAACAGCTTCACGTTGTATTCCATGTATTGCAGGGAAAGCAGAGAACCTAGACACTCCGTTCTCCCCTTTCCACCGAATTTACGAGGTATTTGGTGTTGAGTGGGAATCGAATCCATGACCGCCGTGTTACAGTTACACGTTTGGTCCTTGCGCCGTGATGGCGTCTTATAAAGTAAGGTTGAAATCCGTTACTTTTATGGTCTGTGCCAGGCAATTTCTTTAGTACAATTAATTTTATTACATTACATTGTATCTAAGTACACTTTACCTATTTCTGAGAGGGGATATAAATGTATGTTTATATATAATATGTAGATGTGATCACATGTGTGAATGTGGATACCAGGTCACATGTGTGGATGTCAGATCACATAACCAACACGCAATGCCTTCAGAATTCGGCGGAAAGTGGGAAACGGAATGTTTTAACACTAGACTCACTCTTCCTACCCTGCTGTGTGCGGGATACAGCGTGAAGCTGAAAATGTAAATACGATTTATGTCACTAAGCTAATAAAATAACTGTGTCATCATTTTATAGACTAAGTAATCAAAGAAAATTATATTTGTGATTATGATTGACTTCTTTGGTAATAATAAAATAGATAAAATTAAACAAGTAGTTTTTTTAGTAGATGTTCTTATTCATTTTCTACCTCATTTAGATACGAAATCACCCAAGCGTATATTAGCATAAGTTGCATGTTCAGTTATACTTATTATAATAAAATCTTGATACATCATTTTAAGATTTAAATTTAAATACAAAAACAATGTCTCGGATGTTTGGTATCGGAATGTCGACTGACTTTTTTCTGACTCTATCAATAATAAAAAAATATTTAAACAAACAAAAACCCCGATTGCATAAAACTAAAAGTAAAAGAATAGAGCAGTCTATATTTTTCAACTGTCTCGATGTGCCTTAATGGTTTTCGTTCAGGTTTAATTTTCGTTTTGTATATTATATGATATGATATGTGAAAATTAAGATTAGGTACATCTTTAAAATTTATTTGGTACTAGAGTTTACAATCAAAAATATTTCTAAAATACTTTCATTTCGTGTTCCCTATTTATTTTTATATATAGCTTCACATTGATTTCATATTATTTACTTTACAAAATATAAGTGGATGTGGTTATCGGCTAGTCTTTATTACACGTTTAACGCGACCCACGACGTACCTATAGAGGATCCATGTATGGGAATGTTTGTCTCTTTACAGCTGTCCACTGAAGTGCTCTAGCTTAAATTTTATATGAAACTCCGTTTAAAATCTTTAGCAAAATGATTTTAAATTGGTAAAAAGCATAGAATAAAAGATCGTTTTTTTATATTTCTTACAAAAAGTCGTTACATAAAAAAATATAATAGAGCCAGTTGTGGCTCAGGAGAAGAAACTAGCGACTGTAAAAACGACGGGTTGTGGGTTTGATTCCCAATCGAGGAAATTGAATATTTAATATTATTTAGCGCGGCGTTGGGTTCCGCCACTCAACACGTTATGCCTTCAGAATTCAGCGGAAATAGGGGAGCAGAGTGTCTCAACACTTGGATCCATACGGTATACACCATGAAGCTAAAAAAATAACCTGCAACTATTTTTCCTTTAAATTCAATTTTAACAAAAACCTTATAGATATAAAAATCTAATATGAAAAATCAAAAGTTTCATTTTCCTAGAAACAGACGGTACTTAGACCGCTTATTGTACGCGGCTATCGCTCGTACAATATTTACTTTACGTTTGTCGGAATGAAATGCATATCACAATATACGTATTTACTTTCTTGTAAATGGTTAAAGTTAACGTATAAATGTTAAATATTTTAACCGTTAAGCTTTGAATGTTAAAGGGCGCTATGTTTCGCATGTTTACAATTTTGAATTATTACTTGTACTAGGTATTTTAAAGTGGAATAAAGGTAGCTATTAAATTTTATAATACAAAATGTATAGAAATTTTTTTAGAGTTATTTCAAAATGCTTTTAGGTCTTTGAATCTATCTCCCATGTAGAGTTTATCTTATTAAAGTCTTTGTTCTGCAGTTGAAAACAAAGATGTTGCAAATACTTATTTTGCCTAGAAGATTTTTAACCTAAAACTTTAACCAAAATTTTATTCATACATAGACATAAATAATTTAAAATTAAACCAATAAATATTTTCTACTTATAATTTTCATTCTATAACTGTATACAGTGTCTAACGAAGATAGAAAATAGGTTTTTTATCCAATTTTGATAATTTTAAATGGCTGTAGTAGGTACTCTTACGATTACATGAGCAAACCATATGAAATGTCACTTACAATATTTATTTAAAACTAGCGACCCGCTCGCGGTTTCACCCGCGTCATAGTTCACGTTATTATCAATTTCTGTCTCCATGACTAC